>MQRK01228474.1:1688-26970 GCA_001938485.1 Girardia tigrina
GCCATGGTAACGGTAACCCCCCGTGGGACATCGCGACCGTTGCCATGGTAACCGCGACCGTTGCTATGGTAATCGCGACCGTTGCCATGGTAACCGCGACCGTTGCCATGGCAACCACGTTAACTAATTACGACCCCCCCCCGGGGGGGGGTCTTGTGGGGAGAAACCCCATTTTTCCCATACTTTTATGCAAAATAAATATTTGAATATAACAATACAAATATGTAATTCTCAGACATTTTTACAATAATTATTTTGTTACAATAAATATGTAATAAAAATGAGCAGGTTTTTTTAATTATTTTAAAGATAGGTAATGGATGATTAAACTAAACATTTATATTCTTCCAACAAATAAATCTTTGAATTTTAAAAAGGTTTTGTCATTTAAAAACACTCATTAAATTAAATTACTATGATCAAATTATTTTCTCTGAAATATTTTATATTTTCCTCAAAAAGATCGCAAAGAACAAACGGATCACTAAAATTTTTTAAATTTTGTGATACTATTTTGGTTGTGATACTATTTGATGCTTTCTATTCTCATTAAAAAATCTAGAACTTAAAATATATAATACTTTATTTATAAACGACATCCAAACATTCTACATTAGTGGTGGGCAAACGGTCGATCGCGAGCTGTTTGACAGTAGATCGCAGACGTTAATTAAAGATTTGCAACTTTCTCGCCGAACTATAACTCGTAATGAAGAAATGAGTGGTAATGTAACTCATCAATTGGATGATCAGATACGAAACTGCAGCTTCTTTTCATTACAGTTTGAAGAATCAACTGATGTAATTTATACTGCACAATTAATTATGTTTATAAGAATGATATTCTCCGATATTTCGGCAAAAGAGGAATTTTTACTATTTTTTCCGATGAAAGGTACGACGCGAGAAGAAGACATTTTCCCAACATTTATTACATTTATATAGAAGCCAAAATTGCCTCTACATAAGTTGATTTCTATATAAACCGATGGGGCACCTGCAACGGTTGGTCGAAAAAATGGATTTTTAATATTTTACTGAAAGAGTCGATTGCAGTTAAATATTAAAAATTTTAATCGATCGCAGTTAAGTAAAAAAAATTTTAGTCGATCACACAACATTTAAGTGTGTCCTCCTCTGCTCTACATCATCATTATCATCTAAACAATCTACATCCTGATCGTCTACATCTTTCCCGGAAAAAGACTAGTAGGGGGATTTTTCACTCTGGTTTTGAGCATTCCAGGCCTCGCAAAACTTTCTACCATACAAATCATGCTTTGCTTTATGCCTATCATCATGCTTCGAACTAGATCCTGATGATATTATTGAGTTTTGTATTTTCAATTCATTCAAAGATTCCATGATCAATCAAGTAACCAATTCATTCGATGGCGGTTTCGGATTCATGGTATAAACAATAGAATCAGAGTTCCTGCATTTATTAATACGAAAAAATATAAATCATTCTTGAACGAAAACTTTCTGTATCTCCTGCTTGTAGATTAGGTATCAATCCACCTGGGATGACGATCATTTAAATATTTCTCTTAATACATTTTTTTTGACTTGTTGACTTAAATGAACTCGACAGAAATCCCAAATAATACATTTACCGTTTCTTAAATCAGTCAATGGAAGTAAATGGTCTACCACATAATAATAAATTCTTAGTTCATAAAGGATTTTGACTGAATAGTATGCAAGACACAAATAGGACTTCCATGCTTTCCTTTATGGATTACGAAAGACACTGCATTTTTGTCATCTGCCTTAATAGAAATCAGTGTTGTTAATCTCATTGAACTAAAATTAGTTAATTCCCCGTGTATTTCTTTTTGCATCCTCAAAAGATACTGCAATTTTATCCACGATTAAAGTCTTTTTTAATATTTAAATAAGGAATACAATTCTTAAATAGTTCTTATAATTTACAGCAGATAAAATTATGTCAGAGTCTGATAAATTGGTTAAATTGGTAATGCGCTTAAGTTTAAATCCCTTTCTCTTAAGACACCCTGTTATCTAATTTCATTAGCCTTTACTTTTATATTAAACTCTTTACTCAATGATAACGCCCTATCAGAAATATAATTACGACTACATTTTAATTTTTGTATTTTAAGATTTATAATCTCATCACATTTAATTTCTCTTGAAGTTCCAAAACTGGTTTTCTTTCCTGTTCCGAACACTCTTTTCATTAATGTTTTTATTAACAAGTTTGCCTTTGTTTCTAAAGCACTGCTAAAACATAGAATATCTTTCGCTTTTTTAATTTTGAAAGGCTGTTTTGCCGCACAGCACTTTTTGCCATGCAACATAAACTTGATTATTTCTTTTTTTCAATACGATTTTAGAAGATGGTTTGGCCATAAGAATTTTTAAAATCGGATATTTATTAATTTAAAAAATGATTAATAAAATATTATAATTAAAAAAATTTTTTCATGTGTAAATCATATTATATTCATTTATAGATTTTTAAATGATTTTAAAAATCCAAAATAATGATACTAATTGGGTCGTGATATTTTTAAAATAGTATCTCTAAAAATTTTTAAATTGGTTCATATTATTTTGGTTGGTGACACATTCACAGTACTCTATCAGATGTTCAACTATTACTATAATCTATATAATCAATAGGGTAATGTATATTTTCCAGTTTTATATGTGTACTTTCTAAAAAACGTTTTCACTCTTAGTTAATAAAGTGTATTGGCAAGAATTCAGCTTTGAATACACGGCAATTCATACTAATTGTAAGGGAAACTTTTATACAAATAATCTCACAGGTTTAACAATGAATGATATCTTTATCTGAATTTGTTGCTAACAGTTCCTTGTTTATTATAAATTAATATCGTGACTTGAAAGTACAGCAGTGCAAATGTTGCTCTGAATAACAAATAAAAGAAACGTCGGAAAATATTTAGTATTGTGTTCAGTGGATTGCTCAGTGATTAAGGTGAAAGCAAAACTTACATTTAAAATGATTGTAGTGTTCTTGAGACACAAAACAACATTGATAATGCTCTAGATGTCTCACAAAAGTGGTACTACTATTTGTTATTTGATTCAAATAAATAAACAATTTCTTTAAAAGACATTTTAACTGAAAAATCACATATAAATGAGAATAGTATAATTAAATAATTTTCAAATAATAATATAGAAAATTTAGAAAATAGAATACTTATTGTAAGAATTTATAAAATATTAAAATTCTAAAGCCAATTGAAAATATTTATTAATTTCGACGGTTTAACCGTCATCGTCAGAACAAATGATTTTTCAAATGAAATTTACTTATATAGTGCAGTTAATGATTATGTAATCAATACGTAATCAGTAAATCATTTAAAAACTCTCAAAAAAGTTGTAGAGAGTGCAGTTTTAACGTTAATTTTAGGATCCAAAGATCTAATATATAACGCTTCACATGTCACTCTCTCCAAATAATTTTTAAAATTGAGTGCACATAATTTTAAAGTGTTGTGAAGTTATATCTCCTTTACAATGTCTTCTATATCCTGCAATGTTACTTCCACCTTCATTGCGACTGTGTTCCTGGATTCTCTTACAGAGATGACATGAAGTCTCTCCAATGCATGTGGTGTTACAATCATTACATGTTTATTGGTAAATGAGATCAGAACACAATCCTAACGGCGTTGGAGATTTATTGCCGAACATACTTTCAATTTTCTGAGTGCGGGATATTACTTTTAAACTTATTGCATTATCTAACGCTTTCAGAATAGAATTTTTAAATATTTTAAACCCATCTGAATATGGCACAGTTAACACATAACTAAATTTAAAAACACCAAACAATTTCTGCAAATTAGACAACTTCTTATAAAATATTACACATTTTAAAAAGAATTGATTTAATTCTCAGCAGCAGCTCTGAATCTAGTACCCCTAAGGCTGCCTCTACCTCTTCATAATTCTGGGGGTTGTAAATCATCTTTTGGTAAGTTAACTACTGAAAGAGAGGGAATTAATTGACAATGTGAATTCCGGTAATTTCGGGATAAAAAATAATTTCCCACATATATTACTGGATATAAAATCATAACACACATGTGCTTATATGGAACACGAATTTCAGAAGCAAAATTACAACTGCAGTTATTTCCTCCAAGATGGACATTTTAACTATTTTCTACCCAAAATGCTTTGCCATCAGATTGTTATACATTGAAGAATCGACTTATTGATATTGTGGATCCCAAAAGCGTCAATTTCTTCGGAAAAGTCACACATGTATGAGTTTTATTTCTTCTTTTATGAAATATTTCCATAATATATATATTCACTGAAACTATAAGGTTGGTTATATTATTTTTGATATATTTTTTGATTGCAGAAATAATGAACTCTGCTGCATTCAAAGTGTTCTTTCCATACGCTGGAAGATTTCACTTTATTTTTGTACACGTCGATTCAGCAATTGAAATAATAGAATTATAAAACTCTATGTTCATTGCACGGAGTTGTTGCATTGTTCTTTCAAATATGGAATTTTTATCAGTATTTGCTACTATGTAAAATTTATCGATTAGTAATCCATTTCTAAAATGAAGTTTTAGATTTTTATTTGTTGAATATTACTTACGCTGTCCCAAAAGTCCTCAGGCGGCCTTTAAAACCACAATAATATTTTACCAAATTTGACCAAATTTGGACTGAATATTATTCACACTGTCATAAATACTGTGTTAAAATTTCAAAGCATAAAATTAAAAAAAAGTAAAATTTTGCTTTATTAAAGTATTGAAATTTTAAAAGTGCAGCGAATTCAAATCAAGCGGTTTTTAACAATGAAACCAAATAAATGTTGCCGACGGTTTTTTGTTCTAACTCAAAGTAAAAGAGGATTCTCTGCTTCAGAAATTCTTCAGCAACTTCAGCAGGCATGGGAAGACGCAAATCACCAAGCACTGAAAACTATTCAACAATGGTTGACTCATTTTAAAAAAGAAAAGCGGACGTCCTTCGACGATTCATCAAGAAGTGGCAGGCCGTCATTAATAGACGATGAAAAGATTAAAGCAGTCAAAGAAGTGATTGATGAAACTCCAAATGCGTCTTTGCGTTATATTGAAAATGAACTTTCTTTAGGCAAAAATACAGTCCACAAAATTTTGCGTGAAAAACTTCATTACAAAAAAATTTGCTCTGTTTGGGTCTCTCGCGAACTTTGTGCTGCTAATAAACAACAACGCATTAACACTGCAAAGCATATACGCCATGTAATTTCACAAATGGGTGATGAAGCATATTCCAACAAAGATCGAGGATGAGACATGTGTCTTTTTCCAAAGAAGAAAAAAGAAAAAGATCACAAAGTTTGGATTCCTTCTAATCCTGTTCCACCAAAAGTGATAAATCGCCAATGACTGATAAAAAATCTCTTGTTTTCGTAACATTTACCTGCAACAAACGAAGAAAAATTGAAAAAATTATCAATCGCCCTATAGTCCAGATTTTAATCTGTGTGACTGATTCTTGTTTTCAAAAATGAAGAAAAGTTTTAAAAATCATCTTTTAAAATCACATGAAGAAATTGAAGAAGCGTGTAAATTCTTTTTTAATTCTTTATCAACAGAAACAAATAAAAATCAACTAGATAAACTCTTTAACTATTGTCAGTTGGTTATTGACAACAATGGTGAATATGTTGTTGCTTAAGAAATTTTTAAAATATTTTTTTTAAAATAAATTTTTAAATTCGCTGCATCTAATTTTTTTGTTGGTTAATAATATTATTTTTTTGGTAAGTTTCAAATTTTATGCTTTGAAATTTTAACACAGTATTTATGACAGTCTGAATAATATTCAGTCTAAATTTGGTTAAATTTGGTAAAATATTAGTGTGTTTTTAAAGGCCACCTGAGGACTTTTGGGACAGCCTAATATTATGTATAACTTTTTGGTTGCAAAACGTAGTCCCAGATCTCTGTCAGACATTAGAATAGTTTTATTATTATTGATATAAAAGTATTGATTTAAATGATTTAAAATATATATCGAGCTTTCAAGGTTTTTATTGACTTCACTGTAGCAAATGCTAAAATAATCAATTGAGCCACAGTAACAAGTATAGTTCCTTTATATGGCCCTGAAAGAATGTTCCGTCCCTCGTTATAATTTTACGGTTTAATTAATATGATGCCCATGACAAGAATAATCTTTTTAATATCTCATTTTTGATTTGTATATCATAGTTAAAATTAATGTCATTAAAAGTTGCTACTGGTCCGTTTAAATACAAATATAAATGAAGTAAAAATCAACTTTTTCTCAATTTTAATTTTCTCAATGGCCTCCTAAGCCGTATTATATTTGATTTCGACTCCAAACGTTTGTCGCTCGGAGCTTATTAGCTCCTTTGATTTAACCGATTGTACACTTGAATTATTCAACTTCAAGGTGACCAACGATAAAGCACCACTAATAAGATGGAATTCTTCACATGAATGTCCATGAAACATAGTTTTAACAATGCAATGATTTTTTTGAATTTGAAATCTTGTCCTACCTTTGAAACTGCAGGTTGACAACAGAAGGATACCGTTTTCTTATAACGGTATTTAATTTTAAATGCCGTATTTTTAAGTGTAGCCGAATTTCACTATAAGTCTATAAAATCTTACAAGTATGATAATGTACATCCTCCACGGCCAAGTTCTTAGCATGAAATTTATTTCAACTTTGCAACTTATTCATATATAAAAGTAAATAAAAAATAAAAAAAACTAATTTATTTAAATATTATTTTTTTGTTTATTTAAGTTTTACAAAATGTGTTTTATTTTTTAAATAAAAGCATTAAAATGTTGTATTTTTGAAATTGCACTATAATTATATTATTTTTTAATTAAACTATAAAATAAAATGTTTAATTTTATATCTTATAATAATTATCACGGTTTTTTAGATCCAGTATGAAAATATTGATGTTTCGTTTCTAAATCTTTGATATTGTTATCGACATCAGAGAGAATTTCGTTTTTGTATAAATTAATGCTTATATTGTTAACTTTTAAATTAACTCTTAAGAAAGGTTTAATCTCTTTTGTGACTTGGTAAAAACTTAAATTAAAATTTACAATTTATTTTTCGTATTCTTTAAGGTGTTTGGACTTTCTAATAAGTCTAAAACATTTATTAGTATTTTTTTATCAGGTTTTCAAATTTTTGTTTAATAATTTTCTACAAAAGAAATGTGTTTTTATAACAAAATTTGAAGTGTAATACTGTCTTTTTTATACTACTAAAGTTAGTTCATTATATCAGTATAACTTCAAACTTCAATTTGCATAACTTATCAAAGGGAAATAAATAACGAATAAATACAAATATTTTCATATACTTACTTATTTCCAAAGAATAGAATGATCCTATCATTGTTTTTCAAAATTCTTTCCATAGCTCGAACGAGTGACCTTATGGTGGGACACCTTTCTCTTAAAGACGTACAATTAAACAATTCTACACTGTCTAATCCTTGAAAGTAATGAACATCTGAGATAGTAAATCTAAATAAAAATGAAATTTACAGTGATTTTCTCATAACCTTTTTTTGTCTGTAAACAAAGACCTTTTCAAAAACACATATCATGATTAATAAAAATAATCAATAAATAAGAATAATATATGCATATTCAGTGCTACTCATATTTTTAGAGACAGTCTTCTGGTTTCTACAGAGACTGACTAGTGGTAACGGAGATGTAGTTGGGACGTTGCTGTGGTATTTAGGGACCGTGTTGATCCATTTTAAATAACTGTTCAGACAAATCATCATTTAGAAATATTAAAATATCGTTCATCAATCAATTAAGTTCAAAACAAAATTAATTTCCAATTCGATTAAGAAAAAAATCGATTTAGTCTCAAAAATCAGTTGATAAACGTAAATTCAATCGTAAAATTTAGAATTAACCCTTCGTAAATCAATATCTTAAAAAAAACATCACCTTAAAATTAAAAAAAAAACATCTTAAAATTCATCATCCTACCACCAACGCCAACTGTAGGTACTAATAAATCACCGATGTTGTATAGATCGGTGTGAAACAGATATGCAACAGTGATTTAAAATGTGATATGTTAATATTTAGAGATTCTGTAAGAGTTACAACGGTTTGTTACAGAAGTGTCACATCATGTTACGAAGGGTTAACAAAAAAGTGATTTCAAATCACTTCGACTATAAAGTTTGATTGATTAGTTAACCAAGCAGAGCAAGCCAAATCACGAACCAAATATTTCTGACTCTCGCCCTACAAAAAATTGACTAAAACACCAAATAAGAACGATAATACTCCTCGGAACACAAAAATATGACTCAATAATTCATCAATTAATTCAAATTGTTCCTTTCTAAATGATTTTTTAAATTTTAATATTTTTATATATAACATATTTATTTCAAAATATAAAAACAATGTAATCCTGTAATAAGAAATATTGTAAAAATATTGCAAGAGTTGTACAATTATATTATTGAAAAAGCCGAAACTAAGAATCTCTTTGATTCGAAAACAATATTAAACCTTAGATAATACTGACAAAAATATACAACCTTGTATAATGAAGGAACCGAACAAAACTCATAAATTATTTTCACAAAGCTCAGTAAAAAAGCGTTTTTAAAAACATTTTTAGGATTTTATATAATAAATTTATATTATTTCCAAAAAACTAATGATAGCCTTGAGGCGAAGCTGTATAGTTGTGAGTAAATGAATTTATTATAAATTAAATCAATGTCAGAAAAGCTTAGGCTACTTCTTGAACCAGATGAAAAAAAATTATTTCTAAATAACTCAATATAATTATATTTCGCGATCGCGACATTCCCCTGGGTGTCCATATAGACCTTTTTGATGAGTCCTTTTAATCAAACCTTTATACCGCAACAGTACGATAAAAGTTGGTTTTATTGTGAAAGTTTTATTTCATTGTTGATTTAGTTAAATATTTTTAAAGCCTTCTTTCAATTTCAATATATTAGTATTTAAGTTTAGCAAAAGTAAAATATTTTACTGATATAATAATATCGATTCATATCGCAGAAATTCTTAGGCTTATGAATAAAGTATTCCTTCACTCTTTATTTTTAACTACATATTAACTAAGACCCCAATGAATCCAAACATTAGAAGTTTACCATTAAAACTTACCATATAAATGAAAAACGGTATAATAAATGGTTAACCAAATGTCATGTTAACATTTATGCATTTCACTTTAAAAAAGGAATATTTTTAAAGAATCATGTTTTAATTATGATACACTTAATTAAATGTTTGACTAAGCAAAATCCTCGTATTGTCGTGTCTGACAATGGAGTCTCTGTCCCAGAAAGTGAAAGTGTAGGATGCGGTCAAAGACCCTCGCTCTTTGGGAGCTGCTGGGAACTGGTCAGTGAATTCAATCGGCTAGAATCGGTTCAGTATCGCATTGGCGGCGTCACAGAAGACCAGTCTTAATGAAAGCGCGAGTCGCCCCTTTTGATTCAAGGGTCCGAGCCATCTGTAGCTTAATTTAGAATAATTCAAATTTGCATACATTTTTTTAGTAATCTATGTTTCAATGGTTGAAACATATGAAACGCATCGGACATTAAAATTATAAAAAGGATAAACATGTTGAAGAAAAACTATTAATTTGAATCTGATTTTTCTGTGTATAAACAAATCCATCATAATTTCTATTTTTTATATATACATTTTTTACATATTAATTATTTTTAATAGTTTTTCCTCGGAGCACCACATCAAGGAATTTCCCTTGATCATTATATTAATTAATATGAAGAAAAATGTTAGTTTTTTTCCCTATCTCCTATCAGTTACACCAAATTTGTTTAAGATATTTTAGCAAATTTTAGAAGACTTTTTACTCTTGAAGAACTGTTCATCCATTTTCAATGACTTATTGAAATCCATTATTTTGTATAAGAATACCTTTATCAGAATAATTACCTAGAAGGCCTTTCCAAAAATTGCAATAGAAATGAAATTAAATGTTTTTCCAAACTTTTCAAAGGAAAAATCAAATGAAAAACGGTTTAAGTCAAATTACCTGTGGGCAATCAAATATGATCGTGTCAATAAACTTAAGAATTTAAATAAAAAATAATTTTTTTTAAATGAAGCGGTACCTATGTTCCTAGTTCCCTAAAAGTCTTAGTAACTATTTTACAAATTTGTGTTGATGAGTACCACATGTTATTAAGAACATTGAGACAA
Source organism: Girardia tigrina (assembly GCA_001938485.1). NCBI lineage: Eukaryota > Metazoa > Platyhelminthes > Tricladida > Dugesiidae > Girardia > Girardia tigrina. Next base: position 11,963 of record MQRK01228474.1, read on the forward strand.
GTCTCGTTTGAATCTTTATTACAATCACATTTAGATTCATTAAGACTCTCAGAAGGTCTTTCATCGTTTTTCATCATTCTAATTGGATTTCTTATTTCTGTTTTTAATCATGATTATTCGAACAATTTTTCTAAATTATTTTTTAAAATATTTAACCTCTAAAAATATTAATTATAAAATATTAATTTTTACCATTTTTCAATAAATCTTAAAATAATAAAAATGTCATCAAATTATTAAAAAATCATTTAATTTAAATTTTACTAAAAATTACTAAACTTAATTTTAATTGTGTTCGAATAGTCAATCACTTTAAATTTAATAAAAAAGTACCAATTTCCATCTGGGTGGAGAATCTCTATTCTAAATTCAACATACTTAAATCAACAAACATCATCACTACATTCACACATTCAAACAATTTAAAATATTCCTCACACAGGTAATTAACGAATTTTGTCTTCTAAATCTCCTTTAAGTTATCCAAAAAATACATAATATAATTGATTTGTGAAGACTTTGCTAGTTATCTTATTTGTCTGTACTCTCAAAGTAGGATTCATTGTCTTCATCTTTTACATCACCATCATTTTTGCAGAATAAATCTAGAATGTTCGCCGTTCTAAACCCATTAATTACGCATTCAACTGTAATTTAATTAACTGGTGAAAGAATCAATTCACAGGTAGTCAAATACAAAGCCCTCCTCATTTGTCTGTTTTGTTGAATGTATGGAACCTGCTTATCATCCATTTCTCTGAATCTGACCATCATCTTTGTCATAAATCTTTTATAAATGAAATTTCCAGTGATTTAAGCAAATTTCTCAAATTACGAAAATCCCCGTTGGGAACTTTTTTTTGGTTAATGTTTTTCGTTTGAATATGACGATTGGCTTGAAAAATTTACTATCAGCTGTATCATTCAATTAAATCGTAAAATTAACTTTTTCAGTCACAATTGTAACGATTTTTATATCTTCTTTGCCTTTAACATTTGATAATTTGTCTCTGAATATGAAAAAAATATATCATTTGTCACTGTCTTGAAACTCTGGTAACAATTCCTCTTACCTTTAGCTCGATTGTTGTGTTATATAAACATCCTTCCTCTTTCCATAATTGTAAAATCCATTTACTAAAACTCTCTTCAAACTCTGGCTATTTCTCTTTAAATCTTTTTCTTGTTTTTTTTCTGTTGAATAAATTTTTTAATAAACTGTTTAACTTAGTCCATTCTGTAACACTCGTTTCATTGACTTGAAAAAATCTATCAACTTCTTTTTTAGCATTTCATACGCGTACTCGACCACCTGCAACTTGTCGTGTTGAATATGATGATCTTTTTTATAATACATCGTATGATTAACTTTAAATCGTAAACATGTTATTAGAAAATAGGAAATAATGTATGTATACAAAAAACAAGAGGGATCTTTCTGAAATTAAATAGTTTTGAATAACCATAACTTTGTCCAAAATGAAACACGGTCCATAATAAGAACACTGATAAGATTTTTAACATTTTTATTATTATTGAAATTAGATTTGTCACCAGAACAATTATTAACCAAACTTTCAATGTTTTACATCTTCTTTCAGAACGGGGCAGCTTCTTGTCAGGAAAAAAATTTTAATTTTCAGAAAGTATGAAAACAGTCTTTCAAAGGTTCATGTGGTTCCATAAACCAAAGACTTTTTATCAAACAGTAAAATGATCTACAGTTCAAATGGAAAAAAACGCTATGATAATCTCTTAGCATTTTTGATTAAAAATACAAAGCTATAATTTAAAAAAAATTGAAGTTTATTTTATGGAAATTTGAAAAATATTTACAAAACTAAACTTTACATGTATTTAATATTTTAATAATTATAAAAATAATAAAGTAAAATATTTAATGATCATGAGTTCAGAAAAAAATCTTCTTAAATTTGTTTTGAAAGAATATGTTAAATAAAATTTATTTTAAATATATTTATTAATTTAATGTCTCACAAAATGTTACAAGAAATTCTAATCACATTTCAGAAAAAAATCACTTAATTACAATTATATTTTTATCACAAAATTTGATCATTATTTTTATATTTAAATATTATTGAAACAACGTTTTTTCTTCAACCTAAGATCTAAATATAAAGTAAATTTATTCCTCATTATTGTCTTGAAATTCAAATAAAAATAATGTTTCTATTCCATTAAAATGTCAAAATTTGTTTTACAATTGCATCCTTTGTGTCCTCTGTGGCATCGGTTTATAAATTGAATAAATAAGAATGAGATAATTGCAATGGGCTCATTTTGATATTCAATATTATAAAAAATAAAAGGATTTTAATGTAATAGTTTTTAATCAAAATAAATTTTAAATTAAAAAAAATAAATATTTATGATTAAAAAATAAAAAATATTTAAATAAAATAAATTATATTTGATGCGGTGAGCACATCACTCGGTTGAAGACGAAAATCCATCTCACACTTATTAATACCAAATTACAAACCACTTTTCAAATACTCCAATTCTTATCTGAATATTTAAACAAATATTGTTTTGAGAAAAAACTTTTATTTATATTTTATTGGCGAAACGATTTTTTTATTTTAAACTTTAATTTAATTTTGTTTTTTATGAATTTTGGTTTTCACAAAATTCTTATCGGTTATATAGTTAATTTTGTAAGTGGTACCCAGAGAAAAATGTTTTCCTTGTTGTGAGGAATATTTAAAATTATTTGAATGTGTAAATGTATGGATGATGTATGTTGATTTGAGTATGTTGAATTTAGAATGGTAATTCTCCACCCAGATGGAAATTGGTATTTTTTAAATTTAAAGTGATTGACTATTGGAACACAATTAAAATAATAATTTGATAATGTATAGTACTTTCTTTCCTTCACATGTATCTTTAGTATTACTTTCTTTTAGTATTTGATTTTGATGCGGAGTTACACCTTATAAAAATAAAACTATCACTATTATTTACGTCAAATAGTATATCATATATTCTTGCCTGTGAGTATATGCATATAATTTTTATTATTTATTGTAGTTTTAAACTATACTCTATTAATTAATTTTAATTTTAATATTATATTTTATTATTTTAATATTATATAACGTATAATTAAAATATTGATTATTAGTATATAAATTAATATAATAATGAAAACTTATTCGTTAATTGCCGAATTTACTCGGTTTCCGCTCCTGGACATTTCACAATACGATTTCGTTTACAACTACTCTACATTCCAACAGTCATTCAATTATTTACGATCAGACTACCGACATTATCAGAAGAAGACTCAGACTATTCCTAAATCCATCTGAAGACATCTTTATCATCTCTCAATCAATTCCGTTATTCTTTTACGAAAATACTAAGGATCATCGACTCTCGCTGTACCTATCTACCTATACAGGAACGCTTATTGTAAACAAACAAAGCAATTCTCAAATTGTTTACCTCTTCTAAAAGACTGTATTTCTTGTTCTCTGTGATCCACTCAATTTCTTTCTTTTTATTCCGTCTGTTCATTGTTGTTAGTATTGAATACATTTTTTAATTCTATAATATCTTATCCTTTTTATTATATATATATTGTTTGGTAGTTAAGTTCAGGAATTGATTTCACGAATCTTTGAGTTTAGTCATTATAACAGATAAGTTCATTTTTTTAAATTAACAATTACAATTTAGTTTAATATTTTTAATAAAATTTAAATTTCATTCAGTTTCAATAATTTGATAACATTTTTTATTATTTTAGGTTTTTATTAAGAAATGGTTTAAATTATTATTTTTAAATAATGTTTTTAAAAATTAAATAATTTATAAAGCTTTGAAAAATTGTTCGAATAATCATAATTAAAAGTGGAAATAATAAACCAATTAGAGCAATGTCAAACAGTGAGAGATCTTCCGAGAGTCATAATGACTCTAAATGTGATTGTAATAAAAATTCAAATTAGAATTGTCTCAATGTTCTTAATACTTATACAAAAAATTAATTAGGATACCCAAGACGTTTTAATCACAAAGATTGCTGGCATAAATTATATGAATTATAAATTGCATTATTAAGAACATTTTTGAATTTTGTATCACAAATTTTACTGAATCAGATAAAAATAATTTTAACAATTCTATGAATGAACATTTAATCACCACAACAAAGTGCGCAAAGCACGAATACTAAATCCTTGAATTTCAAATCTGACACTGTCACTCTATCGCTAACACCATCCGGTCTTCGGTGAAACCTGTGGATCGGGCGGAACACTTACCATAAATTTTTATAATTAACTGTTTTTTATTCTAAAATTTAATGATGTATTTGAATGATATATATTAAGCAAAAGAACATGAAATATGAACATTTGCTTTTTGAAATTTTTCGTGAAAAAACGTTTTTTTCTTATCAATTATGTACCTTAAACATAAAAAAATTAAAATTTACAATTAGTCTTTTAAAACTGAAAAAACTTAAAGTTTGATTCTTTTGAATAATTTATAAGAGAATATTTTAATTCTTACAACTCGATAAGTAAAAGGTATTTATAAAATATCATTTTTCTAAATTTATAGTTTGCAAAATAATTAATTAATCACAAATGATTCTTAGAATTTGCGAGAAAAAAATAACAAAATTAATATTAAATTATTTTTAATGTTTAGATTAAATTTCTAAAAAAATAATATTCAGTAAAATTAAATTTTGTTTTATGCTAAATTAAAATTTGAAAACTGAAATAAAAATCTTAAATATTAAAAATAATAATAAAAAATTAGAAAAGAAAATCATTAGAAAATAAACGACATGATTTTTTTATAAAATAAAAAAAATTAAAATAAATTTATTACAAAATTTATTTTTTAAATAAAAATTATTTAAAATTGATTATCTCTTTATTTATTGACATTTTTTTCATTTTATAAGTTTTTTAAATAATTTTATTTTAATAAATTACATTTATAATGGTTGAAATTCAATTAGAATTGTTATGAAATTAAAATATGATTTTTTTTCTAAAAATTAAAAAAAATATTACTTACTGAAAATGATTTATATGATCAATATTGCTTCTTTCTTTTTGGATATTTTTGAATTCCTTAAGAAATGTTTGATGTTCCCTCTGTTTATTGCTGACAAGAAGTGTGACGAGATCCCAATTATAGGCCTTCATAAAATCTACAAAAGCGTGAGCAACGTGCCAATTCATGGGCTCCAGGCGGATCGCCATTGAATGGGCGGAATTCTAGAATTTTATTGTTAAAATATTAAATAATTTGTAAATAAATATCAAAAATCATTTTTTCCTCAAAGAAATTGTATTTCTTTTATAAATTAAAAATGTTAAATTAAATTAATTAGCAAAAAATCGAAAAAGAAAAGTCAAAGTCAGATAAATTAAAAATTAAATTAAATGAAAAGAAAAACCCAAAAACAGAATATTATCAAAACTTAAATTAAAATTTATAATTAAATATATTTAATTTATTTATTTACATTTATATTTTTATGTAACTATTTTATATATAAAAATTTTTCAAGAAAAAAAATGAAAAATTTTTGATTTTCAATAATTCTTTTAAAAGAAAATAATTAATTTAATTAGTTTTCTTTCTAAAATTGTTTTGAAATATCAAAGACAATTTTATTTTTTTTAATTATATTTTTTATTGAAAATAACATGAATTTTTTCGATTTATTTTTTAAATATTTTTTTAATTTACTTTTTAATGGAATTATACTATTTGAACTAAATTCAGGTAAAATTTAGATTCCTGAAATTTGTAATATTTATTTGTAGAAGACTTTTGTAAAACGTACAAATCTAGAATGTGAGCTAAATTTTTTTATATTATTTTGTGATATTCAGATCCTTTAGATATGAATTATTGTTTCAGCATACCGCCTTTTTCAAATTCTTTGGCACCATAAAAAACATTTAAGGTATGCAAATAAGAGACAAACGATTTAATAAATAAATCCCAATTTTTTACACTTTATGTTCACATTATTTATTTAAAACATTTTTTGTTTAAATTTCTAATTCAAATTTAAATTAAAATAGAATTTAGCTTCAAAATCTAATACCGATATTTAACAATTTTACGTCAGTAGACGTTGAAATATTCGTCGGTTTTAAATTTTGTTTCTGTTGACAACATGTTGAGAACATTTAATTTTTACACTGCCAAATAAGTTGAATTGGTTATTCCGTCATCATTTTATAATTAAATAAATATATAATATATAGTTGGACGCAACTGTTAGTATGACGGAGAGCCCAAATCGGACAGGACTGCTGATGAAACTGATCAAGATGACTGACTTAATAGTATGCCAGACAGAAGACAATATCAATACCTGTTTCGCGGCTGTTGCGCGCCCAAAGGTGTGTTCGGAATTAAAACTTGAATAATATATATTTATGTTATTATTATTTATATTCAAATTATAATCTTCATTTCCTGAAATTAAGATTCAAATCAAGAAATTTATTTGATGTTTCCGACAGTCACTGATATCTGTTATTGTTTGTCCCTTTTACCTTTTTTATATGGACATGATATGTAAAGATTTAATTAAAAAGAAATAATTAAATAATTTAAAAAAGATTAAAATAAAATAATAAAAAGTTTTTAATTTCGAATTCTTCGAATTTTGTTCAAACAAACAAAAAGATTATTTTTTATGTTTATTTATATACATTTATATTTTTTATTTATTAATTGAAAATATTTAATATTTAGTGTGCTATACTTTTCCAATTTTGGATATTGTTAAATTTGTTTTTGTGTGTAATCCACTATAAAACCTTCCATAATTTTAATCAATTTGTCTGAAGAATTGGAAACTTGTATACTAAAATTGATGAGGTTAAATATTTGCAGAGTTCAACAACTTTACTTTGCCTACTCAAATCTGTGTGTTTAATAATGAATGAATGAATTCTCACCAAGGAAACATATGAGTATATCAAATAAGGATGTAGATTACTTTTTTCTATTCTTCAGATAATATTTGATTTACATTTTGAGAGATTGTATTTGTGAATTGATGTTAATTACTAGGGTAAATCATTGTAACTTTTTGCAACTCTTTTGAATGCACTCTAGATTAGTTTTTAATTCGTTTACAAGCTTTTCATTAGGTAAAAGTATCTATTTGTTGTTTTTTTTAATGCAACATTGCAATTTTTTTCAAAAATGCTCATAAATGCAACTTTAAGTGTAACGTTGGCTGAAAGAGTGTTTTTTCCAATTTGTTAACCTATTGATTTTTTAAAATTTACTCGAATTTTTCATTTTTTCTAAAATTTACTCGAATTTTTCATTTTTTCTAAAATTTACTTGAATTTTTCATTTTTTTCTAAATTTTACTTGAATTTTTCATTTTTTCTGAAATTTACCCGAATTTTTCATTTTTTAAAATTTTAATTTCCGAGACATAATTTTTCTAGACTTAATTTCCGAAACTTAAATGTTGTGCCCCTGGACACGATTGTAAACAAAAAATATTAAAAATTAGATATTAAAATTGTAAATAAAAATATATTTATATTAAAAATAAATGTTCTTAATATTACTTTTGTTTAAACGCGTTAATTTAATCAATCCCTGTACAGTTTAATTTCAAAACGGACTACAAAATTTGCACTTGTGATTTCAGTATGTTTTGTTTTATTTTTCTTTTGTAATGTTCATATTTCATTTGTTTAGATTTCAATATACTCTTCAGACTAAATTCAGTAATTAAAATTTTTATATGCATGTATAAATTTAATTTTTATCTACAGCATGCCGAAGGCTAAGCTAAGCAAGGGAGCGAAAGCAGCCAATTATGTTTGATGTATTTAGTCTGTGGTGTAAAAACTTTGTAGTGTAAATGTTGCCGAACAAATGTCTCCTTTGAGCGCAAATTTTCTGTGGATAAACACAGAGACGGTTTAAATCACAAAAAAGCAGCAACAGTTATTTAGAATCAGCAAGCAATTGAGAATTTCAAGTTGACACATGATTCATTCACAACCAAAGTTACTAAAGTCTTCATCGCTGCAAATATTTCACTCTATAATCTATTAAAATTGTATTATTCAAACAATCAATATTCATATACTAAACATCCAAAAATTGCTGATGATGATGCATGTAAACATGGAAAGATGTGCAATAATTATATAAAAAAAGCTTTAATCAAATTATATTTTCGAAATATTAAACTTGCGTTCACAAGACTCAATAATATATATATATATATATATATATAAGTATATAAATAATTATGAACTTGTCATTTAACAGTTTATTAAATCTGACTTCAAGAATTTCTGTTTGTTTTATGAGTTTTCTCATTAGAAATTCTGTTTCTTACCAGAGATCAGGTTAGCTTCTAAAAAGGAAAATATAAATCATCCACATTCTCCGGGAAAACCAATCAGTTAATTACAGGAAATGTACGTTTACATAAATTGGCGCTGAAATATTTCTTAAGGAATAAAATTCACGCTTTTTCTTCTCTAAAATTTTTATGATTTTTATAATTATTTTCACATAAGCATAAATTTTTAGCCTAAATTGTTTTGCTAATAATTTTTGATAAATTTTACAATAATCATAGTCGTTTTTCAAACGATCTTTGTGAGGAGTATTTACAAAATAGTTTCTTAAAAAGGAAGTTGTACTTTATTATTTTACTTACGTATTACGTTTAAATCTTCTTCTTCGTCTCCATATTATTATTATTATTATTATTATTATTATTATTATTATTATTATTATAATTATTATTATTATTATTATTATTATTATTATTATTGTTATTATTATTATTATTATTATTATTATTATTATTGTTATTATTATTATTATTATTATTATTATTATTATTGTTATTATTATTATTATTATTAACAGGAATATAAAATTGTAAAGTTCAATTAAATAATTTTTGATTAATTTAATTAAGTAATTATTTTAACTGTTTAAAGAGAATAACAAATTTGAAATGTTTACATGAATTTCGCACAGAAAAATTTTTTGAAAGAAAATTTTTTGTTGCTGTATTTGAACGAATATTTGAAAGAATTAAACTTTGTTATTGTTAGATTTATGATGCTTGAATGAACCTTGAATTGGGCTGATGTGATCTATGTATGATATTTGAATAAGATTGAATGATATCAGTGGATGGAATCTCTCATAGGAAAACTGGAATCAAAGATTGCCGGATTAAAAAGACTATTTAATTGATGTACAGTACCATTTTATAATTTTGATAATCCTTAATTTTTATAATGTTATAAAATTTCTTTGAAACCGCATGAAAAATACAAATGTATAAAGTAATTTTTGTTTTTAGAATCAAAATTCAGATAATATTTTCACATTTTATTTAGAATTATTTCAAAACGTGAATACATTAACTTGATTCAGCTGCAAAAATATGTAATTATTATTTAACAATGATTAATTAGCGGTTGTTTCAATATTTATTAATTTTATCATTTTTTTAAGAGTGAGAAATCCGTATCAAAGCCACAAATTGATTAATGATTAATCAAGTTGAAAACAATATAAGAGATGGCAAAAAGATAAGGAAAGAGATTAATCCGATAGATGTTATACGGCTTTCCAGGTCATGATGAACCACAATACTGATATATGTAATTTCATGTGTTTGATTCAAGTATTATTGTTATCTATATATTTTATCTTTGTCATTATGTATACTGAATCCCATATCTCTTCTTGTCGCAATCTCGAATCAGTCGGAAGATAAAATGAATGATAATTTATTATAATTTTATTTACTTTGAATATATATATTTGACATTGAAAGTGTTTTCAAAATATCATTATTTACAAAGAAAGAATTAAATAAAAAATATTTTCTTAAAAAATTTTATGTGGTTTTATTTTTGAAAAATATTTTGTTAAAATGGTTTTTGTGTGGAAAAACCTATTATTTTTTTGTTGAAATATTTTTTAAAAATTATAATGACGCTGGCAGTTCTTTATCTGTGTCAATAAAATCAGATTGTTAAATTTTCAATTTCGATTCGAGTAAAATTTTTTCTCTTCGATTTTTTAATTTTTGAAAACTAATATCTTTGATTATGAGTCTCACAAATTCGCTGCAGTTTCATTTTGTTTTTGATGAAATTTTGATTGAAAAGACGACGATTTTGAATGATGAATTTTTGAAATGGTCGTCAATTGATGACGGCGAAACGGGATTTGTTGAAAATCGATAAAGAACAAAAACGAAATATTATCGAATAACTTTACAAATTTGTTTGTGCTCGCTTTCGTCAGACAAAGAGAAAATCGCGAATTTATTGAATGAAGTAACGATAATTATATTCGATTCTGATTCTTATCGATCAATGATCGTCAATGCGGCTAAAGCACTCTCTTCGTGCGACAAGAAATGCGTTGATTTTTTCGATATCGATAATTCTATAAAGAAATCAATTAAAAGGAAATCAACTCATCAGATTTAACGATTAATTTTGGATAGGACTGTAGAATTGTGGGACTAATACCATGGTAGTCCGCCAACATCAAAATTTTTTACTTGCTTCTTTCGAAAAAGAAAAGAGTATGCTTAGAGTGGGCCCAGCACACGGACGACGAAGTCAACCCCAGCAATTCTCTGGGTAACTTAAGGATCGGGCGGAACAACATGCTTTTAATAAACAATTTATCTTGGATACTGAAGCGAGTTAAAATCATATAAGAGATGTATTAACACAATCTATTATTTTTATCAACACTTTAACCATGCCCTATATAGAAAAAAATAATTTTCAGGGCAGTCCGTAATGCATAAAAAACAAAGAGATCAATCATAGCTCTATTTCAAACGTAACGAACTATATTGGTTGATTGAATATTGAATAGAAACAGATTGACAAAAGACTGTTATCCTGAAAGGCTCATGGAACGTTTATAAAATGTCACATGGAACACAAAACTCTAAAGACGGAGCAACTTAAAAACCCTTGGATAAAGGCGATGATCACCAAGAAAAGTTTTTTCCATAAAAATTGGAGTACTGACGATAAATTATGGTTTGATAAAGAAGGACGTACCTTTATTGAAGGATAGAAAAAGCATTTTTGATGATGATGCCATAGAAATGAAAAATCGTAAACTATAGATACTTGAAGATAAAACAAACATAAAATAATCACTGTTTCATGAGCTCTTGATCATGTGGGTTCAGAAATAGTTGTGAAGTATCTTAAGAAAATTAAAAAGATTAAATGGCTTCAAGAATATTTAGAAATAGTTATCGGTAAATGTTAAAATATTTCAAAAGAAGAAATAAGAAAAATCTAGCTAATAAATATTCTTGGTAATAATTATTAGGCAGAATGATCAGAAAATATAAGATACATCATTTAAAGACGAACATAAAAAGAACTGGATATAGATTTTGCCAGAAATAGACTTAAAAATTACCACAGCCTTTCAAAAGACTACCAGCAAATGTTCAGTACAAAAAGGATTTTAAGGAAGAAAAAGAAAAAACAATGGTAGAGAAACACAAAGGAATAACACCCAGATGAATCTTAAGAAAGGGAGAAAGGGTACTCAAATACTCAAGAAAAGAATTATCAGGAAGAAACATAAAATGGATTTGAAAATTTTTAAATGTCATTTTATCAATAAAATTTGATATATACAAATTTCCGTATAATTTCAAAATACTTTTCTTACGGAGAAAAATTAATTTTCATGTAACTCTAAATGAGTTTTGTCACTTATTTATAGCAAATATGGAAAGTTTCAAGTATATAAAATATAAATTAAACAAAAATTTACATATAAGTGCTAAAAAATGGAATTATTATTTTTATTATTATAATAAATTCTTTGAACTAATAACTTTCTTATTTAATCTATTTGCAATTTTCTTTGCTAAAGACTTTTTCAATAAAGAGTCTTTGAGTTTCCTTCTGATTCCGGTGAAACTTTTGATGTTTTATAGACAAAAATGTTTTATTATAAAAGAGTTTTAATCATTTTAGACTTTTGTTTTACTTTAGATTTCCAAAAATATTTTTTATATATTTTTAAAAATTATAAATTAATTTTAAATTATATTGTTAAATTATATATTTTTAATGTATGATATGTTTTTCATTTATCAGCTGAAACGAATTTTTTATAATATTAAATTAATTGGGCGGGGTTTGCTTCCATAAGACCAAATGTATCATAAATTCTTATTGAAATAAGATCACTTTTGGTTTTTCCCTTTTTTCATGATAATTGTAAAATTGTAACAATGTCTTTTGAATGGAATTATTTTTATAAAATAAAGTTATTAATTTGCAAATCTCTACAAAATAAAAAATTACTTGTTTGAGATTCATTATTGTGACCTGATAAATGATTGCCGAAATTCAGGTAATAAACAAATTATTTAAAAAATCTTCAAATTTATGTTATTTTTAAATTAACTATAATTAACTGATGTTGTGTTTAATATTAATCATTAATTAAATCAATTGAGTCTATTGAGCTATTAATTAAGAACCAAAAATTATTAATATAAATCATTATTTAAATTAATTTACAATTATTATTTTAATTGATTATAAATAATTAATTCTCTATATAATACACTTAATTTAAATTATACAAAAATTTTAAATTGTATTGAAAATTATTAAAATTTTTTAATAAATTACAAATAATGTAGCTGTTTACAAAGATAATAAGTTAACATTATTATTTTATTTTTTCAATCATTTTTATTGAAGAATATCATTTTTTTATATTTTTTTAAATTATTTTTTTAATTTTATTGTCCTGAAAATGTCTGGTTTCTGCTTGTTTAATAATTGAAACAAAATATTTTCAATATTTTAACTTCAAAATATATATTTTTTTAAGATTATGCATCATTTTGCATATAACATGATAGAAAAGAGTCAAACAAAACTTGTGGGGAATATTTTAAATTGTACGTGAATGCGGTATGTTGATTTGAATGCGTTGAACCTAGAAATGTGATTTTCTCATCAGTTGTATTTTTTTTGTATTTGATCATTAAGATCAAATTGATTAAAAATTAATTGATAAAAAAATAAACAGGAAAAAATGAATGCAACTGACCAAGAGATTAATTCAAAGATTAATCAGACCATCATTATAATACATTATTTTATAATTGTAAAAAAAGTTTTGATTTTAGATTTATGAAATGCGTACATGTATATACGCTTTGATCCCTTTCTATGGCGTTTTTAATCATACATGATTAATAAAAAAAAGCTTGATTTTACTCCCATTGGATTTGATATTAATATCTTTCACTGCGATATTTTTGTCCACGAATCAAGAGTTCATGATAGAAGAAAATTATTCACGGGATGTGGGTTGGAATGTAAATAACCGGAATGTATCCATTACAAGAAAAAAGAAGGAGTTATTGTAGTAGACGAGAATAATATCGATAGAAAATTATATGGAATAAAAGTTAAATAAAAGTTAAAGATTTATCCGAATCTATATCTTTTGGAGGACCAATCATCATTAAACAAGAAGGGGACATTCTTTGTCCTGAATTCAAACAAGGCTTAAAGAGCTTTAGTATTCATTATTTTGATTTATCTTCAACCAACTCATCCCAAAAATCAACACATAATTGGAATCATCTCCACTAATGGGATGTATATACTAATACTAAGGCAAATATTATTTGATAAAAAATGTTAATATTAAACTAATATTTTGTAAAAAACATTTAAATTTAAATATGTATATATATATAACATTTAGATTTAATGGTAATTTATTTATAAAGAAAATAAAGAAAAAACACCATTTTAAAAGTTTTTTATTTTGCAAAACATGTTTCTTCATTATGACATCATCAGTTGTGAAGTCATTTCAAATTACAAGTCATTTATATGACACACTGACTATTACGCAATTAATCTTTCTTTAATTAATATTAAAAGATTTTAATATGATTGGATAATTAACTTTGAACATTTAAGCATGGTTTATGATGCTTTATTAATAATGCCACATTGACTATCCTCTCATGATATGTGTCAAAATTTTTCTTCAAAACTGTAAATTTAGTTTCATAGTTCACTTTATCTCTATTTCTTCCTTTTTTTAATGTGATCTAGAATCGAGCTATTCCTACTCAATTGGATGTGTTCAGCTATTCTAGTGCGGAGATGACGATTTGTTTCTCCAATGTACAAGGATTCACACTTGTGACATTTAAATTGATATACTAGATTAGCTTGGACACCCGATGGAGTTTTTGATTTATTTGAAATTTAATTCACAACTGATGATGCCGTAATGGCGAAACATGTTTTGTAAAATAAAAAACTTTTAAAATGGCCTTTTTTTTCTTTATATATATATATATATATATATATATATATATATATATAGTCTTGTTAACGCTAATTTTATATTTTTAAAAAATAATTTAGTTTAGGCTTTTTAGAAAATTAATTATTGAACATGTTTCGGAATTTTGTATTCCATTATCAGCAATTATAATTTAATATTTGTTAGTTTTAATGTTAGTCGTTTTAATGTTAAATTGTTTTTAGGGAATTTTTGTTTATTTATTTTAATTATTTAAGATATTATTGAATAATAATGGGAATTTTTTTATTTTAATAAAAAAAGTTTTACTTTCTCCATTGTAAATATTTATTAATGTGTTGTAGTGTCTTATTATTCATAAAACTGCCAATATAAGGGTGAATCAAAGCATTTCTGTAAAACAGAAAACTCCTTCTTTGAAACAAAATAAGTTATATTTCTATAATGTAACTTTATATCCTATTATGAAAATGTTATCAGTAATATATATATATATATATATAAAAAATTGTATTATTCAAACAATTCAATAGAAAATTGCTGATGATGATTTTTTTAAAAATCGAAACATGTCCAATAGTTGTATTAAAAAAGCTTTAATCAAATTATATTTTCGAAAT
>MQRK01228474.1:55301-67488 GCA_001938485.1 Girardia tigrina
ATATATATATATATATATATATATATATATATATATTATAATCTTTAAATTTTATTTCAGTATATTCGTATATTCGATAAATAAAATAATTTATATTTAAAAAAAAACAACAAGAACAATTTACCAAAGAAATTCCAGGAGATATTAATCGAACCTTCTGTAATGAAAAGGTATGGAAAATAAGTCTGGAAAAAAATATAAAATGGATTATTATTATTATTGAATTTTTCATTTACATCTTTTTTTCTGTTTCTTAAAAACATTTTCCAAATTTTTTTTTAAATTAAAATTTTTCCTCTCTCCTCCATTTCTTATTTTTCATTTTCTAAACTGGTTTTAAATAAAAAAATAATTATGCAAACAAAGATCTAATTCCAAAAAAAATGGAAATTCCAAATTTAAACCAACCTCAAACATAATTTAATAGCGCTCTCTTTAATTTCGTTCTAGAAATGCCATTCGAGTTTCCATTTCAATTTATTCGTTTTAATTATCTCCAGAAATTATCAAATTATTATTTTCAAATAACTTTAAATGTTGATTTATATTAATTTGTTCAATATTATTTTATTTTTCGTTTTTAATTTTACAATAATTTTTGATAATTATCTTTTTTACCATTATACGATTAAAATTGTTTATATTTTCTCAATATATATAATTTTGACAAATAATTTATGGACTTTAAATTGTTTAAAAAAATAAATAAATAATAGTTATTGTTAGGAATTCATGAAAGTTTTTAAAAATTTTTAAAAAATGTTAAATTAAATATATCAATTAAAATGTAGAAAATTTATAAAATATTTAATTATTTGATAATATTAAAAAAATTGAAAAAAAAATTTAACGAAACTATTATATAATTTTTAATATTCGAGTAATTAAAAATTTTTCTAAAATTTGATTAAAGTTAATTATCTGAGAAGGATAAAAGAGATTTTTTTAAATAATATACTTTACGAAATTATTAAGTATTTGATAGTGTTACCGTAATTTTAAATTGATAAAATTAAAATAAAATTAAATATTAATATTATAAGTTTTTTTAATCATAGTGTCAATCACTTTTTTTTAAAAAAATTGTAATATAATAAAATTTAGATTTGATATCGGAATTAACTTTCAATACTAATTCTGAAGATGTTGCAAGAACATCTAACAGTTATAATTTATTTAGGAAGAATAAGAACGTGAAGGCTTTTTTTTTAATTTGTAACATTTTTGGAAACATGGAAGCCTCTTCATAACTTGAAATGTAAATTTTGGTTTAAAATTTAACAGTTATGATAATTTTCTTTCATTTTCCTTTGATGGTTTTTGATCATTCATTTGACGCTACCATTGTACATAGTTGTTGCTGACCTATGAAAATTCTGTAGGAAATTGGTTGGATTTTAAATTTTTTGACCAAAAGAAAATGGATCTTTTTTGTTTGATAAATTAACAAGAAATCGTAGGTATACAAGATGTACATAATAAATTTTTTCAAAAATGAAAATTTTTTAAAGCCTTAAATATGTAAATACTAAAAACTTTAGGAAAAAACTTTTGTTTGTTTATTGTCCAAAAAATATCAAACCTTAAACGAAACAATTTCAGTGAAAATCCGCTCATATAGTATAAGAAACGAATATAAATTGCTATCATTTCTCAACTTCATTTTCGTTTCTCTAAATACACTTTTGCCAACAAGTAACTTACTTAGTAAACGTCTGGAAGACACTTCTCAAAGAAAGTCTCCCTACCGATCTTCTACGTTTTGCGCCCAAAAGCGCCTCTTGACTGTATGGCGAGTGTTTTACTAGAATTAGTTCTAAAGCTTTCATTGTCGCCCGAGAAACACCTGCTGTATTTGCTCACTAGTTATTTTCAGGAATTATAATGCCTTACTTCTTTACTTTCTTATTTTTGCTGAGACGTTATGAATTTCATTATCGTAAAAGTCACAGTTGATTTTAAAGACTTTTTTTGCAAGTCTTTAGGTCCAAAAACTCGAAAAAAATTTCCCCTTGTCTATGACTTGTTTTTGTGTTTTCTATAGGCAATATTTACGAAACTAGATAGCGGGTTTTAAACAAAAACATTCATGATTATTTGCTTTAGTAAAAGGTACTTATTTTTGTTTAAAGCGACAAGTTTTTTGGTAATATTTTTATTAGGTTTTGTACAATTTCCTCAATAAAAAGCGGGAAAACATCTACAAAATTAATTTTACAGTTTTAAGTTTTGTCGAAAATAAGTCAAAAACAATTTGTGGATTGCAAGTTAATCTGGTTAATCAGAGAGACAAATCGTCATCTCAAAACCCGGATTAGCGAGCACTCGCAAATGAGTCGATCGAGTAAGGTTCTTGATCATTGGTTATGTTGTAAGGATAGAACCTCATCCATTTCAAAAGATGAGTTTTCTGTTTTACAAAAGGGATTCGATTCACATTACGAACGACAGTTTTGTGAATTATCATTTATAAAACACTACAACCATATAATTTGATATTCAATTTGATAAGTTAAACTTTCTTAAACCTTAAAATTTATTCAAATATTAATGAATACTATTTTATTTTAATAATTTATATTTTTATTTAATTTTTTATTAATATTATTTATAATTGTGAAAATTTAGTTAAATTGCATTTTTCATTTATTTTACTTAATTGTAAAGAATTAGTTTCTATGAGTTCAATTGACCAATAATTATTTTTGTTTAATATGGATATTTAATTTCATGTTTTTTATAATCAAAATATTAATTTTATTATCAAATTTAATTAAGTTTTTATTTTTAACATTTTTAAAATAGTTTTGGTTCATCGTTTTATCTTACTGGGTTTATATTTGGTTTTAATATATATTTTAACATCCTCTTTGTTAGTAAAATTGATTCATTGTTTCTATTTTTCCGACTAACACCAATAAACACAACCGCCATAAAAATTAAATTTAAATAACTCATTTAACTTCAGTTTCACTAAATAAAAGAAATTAAAGTTAAAAACGTTTGCTTTGTATAAATTCCACGCAGAATCTCACATCGATTTTTCCATTCACAGATCATCTATGTAATCCAGGGCGAATTGAATTTCTTTATAATATTGTTTCCCACAAGTTCTTTATAGTCTTGTGAAAACCTGTTGTATATGTGGTCTTTGATCAGGTGGATATTAAGATATTTTGTGTTTAGTTACTTAATTATAGTTATATTTCATGTATCCATTTATCTGCCAGTCAAACTACTTGGTGATTTTAAAAATATCGACAATCCTTGTTTTATCTGCATTGATTCTTTGCTTTTCTTTAATCGTATATCATCTGTCACCTTGCTACCGAATTTTGCTTCTAAATTACATACTTGATAAAATTGTTCTGATTGTTCCTTCTTTTAGTTTCCTTTCTTCAACTAGCGTAACTCAATTTCGAAAGACTTATGTAGTTCTACACCTCTAACAATGTCTGGTATTATATCAATTACTACAAAAAAAATGTATATTTTTCCGTTTTTCTTTAATTTCTACGTCAACCAATATTTATCTCATGTATTCTAATTGGTTGTTGTTTACACAGTATAATTTGAGGTCTGCCTTTTATAATTTCACATCTATTAGTTTCTCAAAAATCATTTTAATTATTTCGTTTAATCTTATACCTAAAAAGTATTCTACAAATGGTCGGCCATAGATATTTTCGTTGATGATAGTATCTGTCTTCTATTCATCGATGGATAAGATTTTAATTTCTTCTTTCATGTGTCAATCTACAACGTGTTCTACTAAGCTTTCTCTGATCTCATTTCCATACACCTCAATCTTTTTAAATTTCCATTATTTATCATTCCACTTTCTTTTTCCTTTTTGAGATACCTATCACTATGTTTATGGTATCATCTAGAGCAGTGGTTCCAACCTTTTTTCATTAGAGTACCCCTCTACCTGATTGTTTACTTAGTGAGTACTCTTAACACACACAAATAAGAAATCATTTAGTAATTTCAGATATACAAATATATTTACTTTCAAGACGAGTATTTTGCCCTTGTAAATGTGTTTAAAAAATCAGCATACGGTACTATTATCCTATTATTTAATTATTTTAATATAAGAAAATAAACGGTAGGCTAGATTTGAATTGCATTTTCCACCATAATACTTTTTTGAGTACCCCTAAGCAACCTTTCGCGTACCACCAGGGGTACGCGTACTCCAGGTTGGGAACCGCTCATCTAGAGAACAATATTTTAATATTAGAATAAAAAGAGATCCTTTTCTCTAACTTTATTTGAGAAATGGAATCAATGGTACGGTCGAAAACCCTTTCAACGATTAAATTATAAGTTTTTATGATGAAATGTTTTCATAAATATTTAATTCATGTGTTGAAATTTGTTTCATATCTAATTGTGTTTTACATATCAAAGAGATGTTGCTAAGTCTATAGAACATGTAAATATAGGTTAATCAAAATTTTATTGTGGCAAATATTTCAAGTACAAATGTATTCGAAGAAAGTCTTGTAATGTTCAATCTTTTAAATCTACATTTATTTGTAAGACTCAACCGGCAAGAATGACCCCTAAAATCCACTCAAACAGGTTTCAAGATTGAAGTGCGGCCAATAGCTAAAGTAAATAAATTCATATTAAAACTAAATTAAATTTTCAGTTAAAGGAGTAAATATCGGATCAATGTTTTTCATATTGAGGGAGAAAAAAGAAGAGGACTTCTTTCAACCTCTTAGAACTAAAACATGTAAAAAACAAAAATAGTCTTATTAGTTATAGAAAATAGTTTACTCTCTGATGACATTTCACAGTTTTTTGTATAATCAAATATAATGAACAAAATTAAAATTACAAATAACAAAGTTAGTTTATAAAAACATATGAAAGGGTCAATTTATTAGAATATTTAGTTTGTTTACAATGTTTTTTTGATTTCTTAAATAGAATGACTATAAAATATTAAACCCATGTAAGATAACTTAAAAGAATCTTCATCTGAACAACCCAAATAAATTAATAAGGTATTTATAAAGAGAAGATGTGATAGAGGGTCGATGGAAGTAGAAAAAGAAAATTGAGTCGAAATTTGAGTCGAAACCAGAAAATAACTTACGAAATATGTCGACATTTTAAAAAAAAACAATAAGAAAAACTTGTCGAAAATGTCAAAAAAAATCTTTTTTAATTATAATTTTTTAATTTCTCTAAAGTTATGTTTCATAAAACTATGAGCTAGAAAAAAAATTTGTGATTCTGGTATTGACATTATTGATATATATGCACATATATAAATATATATAAAATTATATATTTAAAATTATTTAAAAATACTTTACTAAAAATTTATTGTGTGAAGTTTTTGAAGTTATGAAAAAGAAAATGATTTTAAGAGGAAAACTGTTTGCTGCAATATGTTATTGTTTTATATATATTTTGTATTATTTAATATTTCAATGGAACTGTTGAATGAGTTTACCATATGGAGTTATAGCTTAAGTTTACGGACAGGTGAGAACTTGCTTTAATTATAGAATTATATATAAATATATTTTGTGACATATATATCTCTTTGAAACCCATTTATAAAACTATAAAATTTGTAATAAAAAAAGTTATTTTGAAAACAGAAAAAATATTTATTAAAAACTACCATTTATTAATAACATTATAAATTTTATAATATTTTGCATATAATAAAAAATAATTATAATATATAATAAATCATTATATTAAACATTTATTTCTTTAATATTAATTGATATATTAATAATTGCGAAGATTATGCAAAAATAAATATCTTACATTTACAGATAATTTTCTAATTCCAATTCTAATTATATTTGTTAAAAATACATATAAAATTATTTTCATAATATATATTATACAAATATATTTATTTATAATTCGCAGCCGATTTAGCCAATCAAAATAGATATAAAAAATAAAAAATCTTTTTTTGGGAAATTTTAGTAATAATTATCTAGAATTATTTCAATTTATTTTGGTTTTGTTTTATTAATTTTTAAATGAAACATTCTTCAAATATTGAAAAATCAGTGTAATATATTTGTTTTATTTTTATTTTATTTTATTCGATCAATCTTTTTTAAATTGAAACAGAATATTAAATATTTTGATTTAATTAATTGTATTGATATTTAATTTCTTTAAATCAAATGGTTATATAGTAATTAAACACAAATAACACCATTTTAATTTTAAATTTTTATTCGAAAACATGTTTTGCCACTTTTGTGGCATCTTCAGTTCTGTATTTAATTAGAAAGTTATTGTTTATATAGAAAGATGACCATTACATCACAGTGTGTTACGTCAAAATACTCTAATATGATTGGACGAATCATTTTGCACATTTAAACTAGGTCGACAAAACTTTATCAACAGTGCTTCAGTAATTGTTCTTTCATAATTGTGATCAAAGTTACTAATCAAAACCCGAAAATACCCTCCTTTGAGTTCCATGAATGTCATGGTGAAATGTTATGGAACTCAAAAGAAAGAATTTGATAATGATTTTCGGGTTTTGATTAGTAACTTATGAAAGGACAATTACCGAAGCACTGTTGACAAAGTTTGTAAACCTACTCTAAATGTGGAAAGTGATTCGTCCAATCATATTAAAGTATTTTGACGTAACACAATGTGACGTAATGGCCATCTTTCTATATAAACAATAACTTTCTAATTAAATACAGAACTGAAGATGCCACAAAAGTGGGGTAACATGTTTTCGAATAAAAATTTAAAATTAAAATGGTGTTATTTGTGTTTGTATTTATATTTAATATATTTTTTTAATATTTTTAATTAAATAATTTCCATATACGAACATTTTACTTACGTATTTTAATTTTCCTATTTATCATTTAATTTTTAAGTAATGTGAGATGTCTCGCATTAAATTTTTCGACTTTTTTTCTTTCTGAAGATCCTTTTTTATTTAAAAAATATGGAAAAAATATTATATATTCATTTAGAAATATGAAAAAGTTATTTTTGTATTCTTTTTTTAATTTTAATATGTTTAAATTGTAAGTTTAAGTATTATTCATATGAAGAGTTTATCAGAAGTCGCAACCATGATATTGAGAAAAGAATCGAATTTGATTGTTTCAAAAATTGCATCCGTTTTCTCAAAGTTTTGGGTGTGCCAGTATTTTTAATCATTTTTTTCTTTCAATTGTCGACTAGCTTCCTCTCATTTCTCAGTCCATATGAACTTCTTATCTTTATTCTTAATACAGAAACCATCCATTACTTTTGAATTTTTTCATAATCTTTTAAAACTTTTTTGTAGTAATATGTCAGACCAAAGAAATGTCTCACATGTTTCATTTATGAAGGTTTCAGGAATCTTTTAAATTTAATTAATCTTTATTTTTTATGCTATTCTTGCTAAAAAATATATCCCATACAATTATTTATTTTGTTAAGAATCGGCACTTTTCTTGATTTATTCTGAAACTTGCTTTCTTTTTTATTTACATGTTTTATTCTTTGAATATGCTCTTCTTTATTTTACGCAAAATTCAAAATATCGTCCAAATATTCTACTGCTTCTATCTAATTCAAATTTTCTAGATCTTCGACCATCAGCTTTTTGAAAATTTCTGGAGTTGCTGTTATCCCGAATACTGCCCGTTCTTTGTTGAGAAAGCTGTTTTTATCTTTGATTCTTCTTCTAACTCAACTTGGTAGTAAGCTTTCCGAGATTAATTGTACTAACATATTATGTATGTTTTGCGTGTTCAGCATATTTTCCCCATTTGGAATGTGAAAAGCTGGTATGATGTTAATTTTATTCAACTGACGAAAGTCTACGAACTCTCTAATGTATAATTTTTTTTCACATCCCCTTTAAATGGAAAATGTCATGGTGAATTACAATTTTGGTTGTATCATTTTTTTCGAAATTCATTATAACCTCATCCAATCTTTCCTCATAGTATTTTGGTTGTTCGTAGACTCACTAATATTGGATCTCCGTGCGTTTTTATTCTGTGTTTTGTCAATGATGTTTCAAAGGTATCCCACTTATCGGTCATGAATATTGACTCTGTTAGAATGTTCATCAATTTAATTTTTATTTTGATTGTTAATTTTATAGTTATATATTTCCATTATTTATTTAATCTTTCCCAATCACCACTATTTACGCACTGGTGGTATCTGTCTTTCAGAAATTATTTTCTGAATTTATGCAAGAAATCTTTATATTCCAGGATTTCTGGGTCTAGTTCTTTGACCACAATTAATTCTATCAGTTAAGAATTAAAAAATTTAGGAAAATTTTTGAAATAAGGTTAAATTAAATATGTACAAATTAAAACTTAGATATATTTAAATATGTAACGTTTGAAAAAGAAATTTCTAAAAATAAGAAGATCTAATGAAATTGTTAATAATTAAAAATTTTTGAGACTTTTAAATAGAATTTAAAAATTAAAATGTATAATTTTTAAAAATTAATAAAATTAGACAAAATAATTAAATATTTTAAAACGTTATCATAATTTAAAATTGATTTATAAAATTAAAATAAAATCAAGTATTAATATTATAAGTATTTTTATTTATATCGGTTTAAGATTTATAAAACAAATTGTTTTTCAAAAAAATGTTTTTTAAATTTTAGATTTAAACATTTTTTGAGGTGAAAAAACAAAATTTGGATGTTTGAAGTAACTCTTAATAATAATGTGAGGAATATTTTAAATTGTCTGAATGTGTAAATGTATGGATGCGGTATGTTGATTTAAGTATGTTGAATTTAGAATGGTGATTCTCCACCCAGATGGAAATTGGTATTTTTTATTTAAATTTAAAGGATTGACAATTCGAACATAATTAAAATAATCATTTTATAAGTTCATATTTTTAATTTCACAATTAAAATTAAGTTTAATAATTTTTAGTAAAATTTAAATTAAATGCATTTTTAATAATTTGATGACATTTTTATTATTTTGGGATTTATTGAGAAATGGTAATTATTATTATTTTTTAATTAATATTTTTAGAGGTTAAATATTTTAAAAAATAACTTAGAAAAATTGTTCGAATAATCATGATTAAAAACAGAAATAAGAAAACCAATTAGAACGATGACAAACGACGAAAGACTTTCTGAGAGTCTTAATGAATCTAAATGTGATTGTAATAAAAATTCAAACGAGACTTGTTTCAATGTTCTTAATATGGCGATACACGAACAGGTGACACCAGTTATCAAGGGACCGGAGACATTCGATGGGTCAGAAGTAAAATTAGAAGAATTCTTAATAAGTTTTGGGAGATATTCAAAGATTTTTGGATTTAAGGAAGAAAGAAAAGTAATATTAGTTACAGCATTTATGACTTCAGAGGCAATAAACAAATGTGAGAAAACACAAGGTTGCGTAACCGAGTTGATAAATTACTAAATGTATAAAAACATTTCAAATACATTCCAGAATCGTGCATATTGATAAATTGTTGTCTGTTGATTAAAATTTTTCTTTAAAATCAGAACAAAACATTTAACACGACGAATAAAACAAAAATGGAAAAAGTAATCGAATAACAAAATTATAATATTATATAACAATTAAACGGAAAGATAGGAGGCTAGGACACAAAGATCACAAAGATAAGGGAGAGGTTAGGCTGAGTAATAACGGGCAAAACGATAATAATTACCGTAAAAGTCAAATTGTCGTTCCAAAAAAAATGAGCCTCGAATCGATTCAAATAAACGTCTCGTCAGGTCCGTTGAAGATAATTGGGAGATGTCTTTGATTATGTCCCGATTTGATATACTGGATGGGTTGGGGGTTTCCCAATGAACGAAGGTTTAATTATAAATCGCGATGGAATGTTCTCGTGCTTGGGTCCGCTAAATCAACAATTTAGCAGACGATTGTGGCCGAACGGATGGTTGATTTTATCGGCTGTTGACGACACCTTTCTCGGAGTCAGAATCAGAGCCAAAAACGGATTGCATTTGATATTTGCTATTTTTGAATTTCTGATCAATCTTTTATTGATCGTTTTTAATTTTTTAAACTATTGTCATTGACAATACAATTTAAGCTTTATGTTTTAATAATATGGAAATAAATGATATCATTAAAACTGAATGACGAAAATTGCGAGCGATATTCATTCTTCGAATTCACATCGACATAAAATTGTCTCTCAATTAATAATTGAATAAACATTACCTATCGAAGGTAGAAACAGAAAATATTCCATTGAAATTAACAAATTGCAAAAATTATTTCCAATTAAAATTCGTTAAAAAAAATTTTTCATAAAAAAAATTCCACTCAATAAAAAAAATAATACGTGTCAAGTAAAATAAAATAAAATGTCATATACTGCAAAAAGAATAGAGGTTTTACATAATAACAAAAATGAGTAAAAAAAATCATAAAAACTCTACATGTCAAAAAAAAAGGTTATACACTACAGAGACAACTTAGAAACAAGAATGAAAAGTGCATTCTCGAAAGAGAAAAATGTTTTGGAAATAATGAAGGAGCTTGAAGAGATTAGAATCGGGGATAAAAATCCATCAGAAGTATTCAAAAAGATTGATGAACTAGTTGAGAAACTAGTTGAGAAAAAACTGGGAAGAAAGAAACTTTCAGATCTAGCGTACGCCAATGCCATCGAAGATAGAGAAGTAAAAAGAGAAATAAATCTCAGAAATGCCACAAAAGCAGAAGACATAAAGAATATTCAAGAGAAAATTTATGAATTTGAGCTGAAAGACAGGAATATAAGAGTGGACGCGTACACGACAAAGGAAAATAAAGAATGGAAGAAAGTAGAATATAGAACAAGAAGACCAAGACCAAGATACGAAGAGAGAATGATCGAAGAACCAAGAAGAAATTTTAAAGCGAGAAGGATCATATGCCGGGCATGTCACGAAGAAGGACATGTGAGACGGGAATGCCCAAATGTTAAATGCAGCCACTGTAAAATAAAAAAAGGGCATGGAAGAACACAATGTTATGAGAATCCATACAGATTTAGAGAGCGCCAACAATCTGGAAGAGAAGATACAAGGAATAGAAGAAATGACCGAAAGGAATACACAAACACACAGTACAGAGGTCATATAGGATATACGAATAGAAGAGATCAAGTAGCAGAATAGAAGACTTCGATGACGACTGGGAAAGAATGTCAGAAAGATGGAATAATAGAGAAAGTCTAACAAGAAGAAAAAATATTACAAACAAAAAAAATTTCAGAGGCGAACAGGGAAACGAGGAGAAGTGATCAGTGCACTTCACTAAGAAACAAATGTATGTGTATGTTTGACTGTATTAATGATTGTTAATATGATGACGTATGTTGTGTATGGGATGCTGTTGAAAATATTCCTCTGGCATTATGTATCTTAAATAGTGAAAACGAAATACCTAATGAGAAATGTGACAGTTTGATTGCAGGAAAAGATGAAGAAAGAAGCACAGATATAATGGAAATATCAAAGTTTAAAATAGAATACGAAGAACTGAAAAGGAGACCTAGTATAAATTTTCAAATAAAGAATAGAAAAGTACGATGTCTATTGGATATGGGAGCACAAGTCAATGTAATTAAAGTAGACATACTCAAAAATATGAAAACTATCAAATTAAAGGAGACAAAAAGACGTATACACTGTGCTAACGATTCGGAATAGTACAACTAAAGATTAAGATTGAAAGAATATAGAAAACAGTGGACTTTTTTTAGTAAAAGATTTTGAACCTGAAGTGATTGTAGTGCTACCTCTACAAAAACAGAAAAAGCAAGCACACAAAGAAGGTGGTCAGGTTTTTTTAACCCCCTTTACATTTGAAAAAAGTCAAAACTAAAGCAATTGTTTAGCAAAGTAATAGTCTTTTGAAAATTCTTCTAGCCTACCCAATTACAGAAAATGTATTCGTCTCCCACCATCCATTATGAAGATCTTGGTTGTGCCCCTGGGAGAAAAAAAGTTAATAATTATGAACTGATATCAGTAGTATTGAAAAACTGTCGGTAGAATCATAATTATTAGCAGCGTTTGGTTGAAATAATTTACATCTTGATCGAACTTAAGCAGAATTAATTAAAGAAACATGTTTTTTAAAAAATAAATTAAATAAAGTAATTAATTAGAAATTTTAGTTAAGTTAAAAATTTA
>MQRK01228474.1:71890-81913 GCA_001938485.1 Girardia tigrina
ATATATATATATATATATATATATATATATATATTCTTTAAATATATTATATGCAAACATTTATGAAATTATGAAAATGTTTAAAAATTAGAAATAAATCAAAAGTATTTTAAAATAACTTTAAAAATATGGACTACTGATAGATGAAAGTAAGCAAAGAAACTAAAAAAAATCTCTTCTTAAAAAATTGGAGGTTCGAAATATTTAACCTTTAAGTTATTTTGATGTTCGAATTGTAATTTAAATTTTTATTATTCAATTTATATATATAATCTAAAATTCATTTATTTCGAGATTAATAATTGAAGAAATGACAGTAATAATTTGTAATTCTGTAGTAAATTAAATTTATTGTCAGATGTTTATGTAGGAGTATATAAAATAGTTCCTTATATTAAAAATGTATTTAATATTTCAGGAATCTCGAAATATATCTTAGAGGAATGCATCAAAGCAAAAAAGATTAACTATTTTTTTCAAAAAAATCCAAAGAATATATTGTTATTACTATTTTAATTATAATTTTTCCCTGTGAGATTTGGTTACCAATTTTCGGTACTTACGTAAGTTTTGCTTTTTTACTGACGTAAGATAACACCGTAGTAAGTAATTGTTATTTACGCAAAGCAACCTTGTTGTTCGTACTAGCATGAAGTTAACTTTTTGCCTCATGTCGTTTTGCTGTTTCCTGTTTTCTGACCCTATTTTAATTTTTTAATCAATTTCATTTTTTAATTATTTTTTTCAGTTAATATTTGATAATTTTGAAATATTTTTCGTAGAATGAAAGTCAATTTTTTCTTATTAAAATATTTTAATTTTTTTAGAATTTAGAATAACATGGCCTTGACGCGCAAGATAACGTAGACTATTAGTCTGTCTGAGAAACATACCTCGTCGAAAGGCTTGAACTCAATTATACTGCTCATTTAACTGTGACAAAACAAACTTTCCTTTTCTTGTCTCATTGCAGCTTCCATATGCCTTTGACTCGTTTTGTGAATTTTGAAGAGGTAAAATACATTTTTTTCAGTTGTTAAAACTCCTAATCGTAAAAGAGGTTTCTAGATTTTTACTGAAGGTTATGATGTTTCCTTCAGTGGATGTATGACAAATACAGCAAAATAATTTCATTTTTAAATACACAACAATATCCACCAGAATTCCTTGTACCAATGAGACTGAAAAGTTCGAAATGACCCTTGTCACCAGTGCCGGATTAAGTCATGGGCTTTATGGGCTGCAGCCCAGGGCCCCGCACATCAAAGGGACCCCTTTTACTCCGATATTAGACACCAAAGGATCCTAAATATTAAAAAATAATAATATTATCATGTATATTTTGTAATTCTGATACCGATATAACAGGCAACTGATATATACATATTGTGATGAATGTTGATGTTTTATGTTTAAATGTTGTATATTTTTGAAAGAATATTTAGGTTCAAATTAGTTAGAGTCGTTACAACTCTCTGAATTTCTCTTCCCATTTGTCATCGTTCTAATTATTGTACTTCCTGAATTTTTCTTAATAATTATTCGAACAAATTTCCTAGTTTTAAATGCTATTTATTATTAATTTTACTTTAAAATATTTCAAAAAATTATTAAACTAATTTTAAATTGATTCAAACCTTTAAAATGTCTTTAATTAGACATATTTATTTTAGACATATTTATTTTGATTTTTAAAAAGATTCCTAGTACTAGAAAAATCTCTTTATAATACAAGTCTGCAATCACGGACTACTGGTTTAGGTTACGTGCCGGGCAGTATCGAGCCTTTATTATTACTTTATAAATGTTAAATCGGTTCTTTTCAATTAATATTGTTCTGGAACTCCAAATTTTCCGGTTTTTCCAATTTTGGGACCTTAAAAAGTTCTTTTTCATTTTATTTTCACATAATCATTTATTGTCATCGAGAATGAGTAAGTGCGCGAAGTTTAGATAAAAATTATTGACTGAAAAGCCTTCAAAAAAAGGTTTCTAAATTTCATGGATACATACTTGTAAAGTTATTATGATTTAATTTGTTTTCACAAGAAAGTCAATTAAATGCATCATATACTGTACCATGTTGAATAATAATAATAATAATAATAATAATAATAATAATAATAATAATAAAATATACATATCTGAATTTCGATTTGAAGTATAAAAAATTCGATTTTCTTTTAGAATTTACTAGAAATGGATCTTGTCGTATTCACCGTCGAATACGAAGACGAGCGATACGGAGGGATTTGTTAAGATGAGTATCGACCGATAGGCCAAGATTCAGTTGAGCTCAGTCGTTCCTGCTAAGAAATTTAATTTCCAGCTTTCAGATCAAATGTTAGGCTTTAATGCGATGTTTATTTATTTTTCCAATCATCGAATTCGAATGATAGAAATAATAAAAGACGAAGTTCAGTACTTGTTTATCAGTAGTTCAATAAATTACGATCAGACATCATTGAAGCATTGCCTATCTATTTTTAAATCTTTTATGAAGGCTTATATCTGTGAAGTGACACCTTTAGTCGGTAAATCATTAAAAAAGTTTTGACAATAAGGATTAAATGTACTGCAAATAAGGTTTTAAGAAATTATTACTATAAAAATGCTAGTAGAACCCTTTGTTCAAAATTTTAAAAAAAACATGAACTTTAATTGATAAAATTGAGAGATTTTGACAAATCTAAATTCGAAAGCCAATTAAGATTGTTTATTAATTAAGTAAAGAAAGTAATTTAAGTAAAGAAGAAAGCAATTTTATTTTTTTCTTGAAAGGCTGCAACACATTAGGAAAATAATTGTAAATAAATTTGAAAAAACTTGATAATTCATTAAAATCAAAAAAATTGAAAGTATATTTAGTAATAAATCTTCAATACCGTTAGGATTGTGTTCGGATCTCATTTACCAATATACATGCAATGGGTGTAATGCCACTTATATTGCAGACTTCACGTCCTCTTTGTAAGTGTATGAGTACATTTTTTTAAATTAATCAGCTGTTCTGAAGATGACGGTTAATCCGTCGAAATTAATAAACAATTTTAATTGGCTTTCGAATTTCGATTTTAATGAATTGCCAATTTCTTTTCAAATTTATTTACAATTTTATGACAAAGTCTAATAAATTTATGGAATGATAAAATTATTATATTGAAGTTAAAATAAATAAAGAAAATCTCAGTCCTGGAAGAAAAATTTCAATCATAAGTTTTAGATAATGTTGAAAAACGTTATTGTAAAGGTAATTCAAACTTAGAAAAATTAGAATCGGCATTCATTTACTCAATGATAAAGACGCTCACCAAGCTCTTAAAAGAATCTTGAAATCTGAATGGAATATAAAAATGAGTTACAAAAAATAAAACTTACAGTGTGCAAATATATTTTCAACTCTGAAAGTAAAACGGACAAGGTCGTGGAAAAGCAAAACCCAGATTATCCTACCCATTATCTTTCAATTGAATGTAAATACTGGGTGTTCAAAAATAATGTCGCTATCAATTTGAAGTAACAGAAAGTTTGAGTAAAGTTGATGCAGATAATAATTTAGAAGATTGGATGAAATACGAAGGTCTCTTCTGAATCATTATGTTCCTTATGCCACACCAAGCAGTTTTGATATAAGCAAATCAATTAATTCCTTAAAAAATATATAATTTCTCAATAAAGTAAAAGAAGAGGAAAATTAGAATATTTGTTTGAACATTAATTATTTCTGGATATAATTAATCGATAATTGCTTTGAAAAAATATAATATGTGAACAAATTATATTTTTACTATAATATTTTAAAATCATATCAAAACGGCCATGTAAGCTTGATATTCGTCAATTTGTCGAACATGATTGCTTTACAAAAAGATATAGTACATTTTAGGCGTCACGGAAATTGAGAGCAATTCGGAATTTGTGTTTTGATGCCTTAATCGTTTTGATGAGTGGAGTTTAACATAGGTCGGTTAGCACATTAGTGCTCGCGCAATTGGAATTAGATGCTGTAGTGAAACTTTCCTTCTCACTATCTTTGTTTGCAGATACCTTGATATATCAACTGGCAGGACCACTATTTAATCCGGCAAGAGGAAAGACTCATGTAGATCCTGCTAGTGATAAATAATTGTCGTCGACCGCTTCAGCAACGCCACAAATTCTTTTATTGACTCTCCTAGCTGAGACGATTCCGAAATTTTTCTTTGGTGTTTTGTTGATTTGAGCTGAAATATTTGAGCAGCACCGCCTTTATTGTCAAATAATTTTGGATCATTTCTTGGTAATCTTGAATACAATTTGATGGTTCGGCAATCTAGCAGCATTGGAATGCAGGAATTTTATCAATTCCACAAAATTATTTGAAAATTTGACATAGTTCTTTTAGCCAAGATAGCTTCTAATACGATTTCTTCAAATTTTTACATAATATTTGAGTTAATCAAAACACTGGATTACAATCTATGTTACCTTAAATTGTAGAATATCAAAAATGAAATTAATTAATTAAATACAATATAATTGAATTAAATAAAGAAAATGATGCCCAAAATGTTTTAGAAATGATCTCGAGAAAAAGCGTAATTAAAGATTATGATATATTATTATCAATATTTTCAACAAAAGGATATTGAAGGAACAGCCGGATTGCAAATATTGTCTTTTATTTTCCAAGTTTGGTTTCCTTTACCATCTCGTGCACAGATTCCATAAAGATCCATCAAATATTTCGTTTCGGTAGAAAGAGTTTGAGAATAATCTATTGCAATCATAACGTGCCATTCATTTTTTACTGACTTATTCTTGAAATCATTCAAATCAAATATGGACGAATGGACGACTCCGAACACCAAATTTGATACCCCAATGTGGGAAGTATATTCATCAATTGAATAATAACAATCATAATAACTTGTACATTGACCGCCAGTTAAATATTTTACAATATTATTCGCCAAAACATTCACACTCGAGTTCTTGTTATTCATATGGACGACAAGATCCGCGGATGGCCAAACAACAGCTTTACTATTGTTATTTTGACCAGCAGCAGCGTGTAATCCTTTTGATCGTCCCAGTAAAATATATTCAACTTTACGAGAATAATAGTTTGAAAATTTAGATGCAATTCCATTTCCAAATTGATAATCAATATCCTTAAATATTTGATATCTCGCCGTTGAAGGCGCTGTTAACTAAAAATAATGACAATAAAAAATCATATTAAAATTTTATAAAAGAAGATTACATTATCCACATATTTTCTGTTGTAAAAAGCCTTCACGTACGTACAGATGTTCCGAGATCGACAAGTCTCTTTCGTCTCGTAGAAAACGCAAAGCGATCTCAAATCGTCAAAGTAAAAAACTTCGCAATTTGCCGAATTACATTCAAATGCGCAATCATAAAAAATATTTGTTGAAATCATTTTAAGAGGAGAAAATACGCAAACCATTTTCCCTTCAAAAGATGTAGAATCTTGAGAGAAAACAGCAGAAAGAACATTTGCAATAATTAAAACAATAATCATTTCTATTTTTTTAATGATAGAAAAATTTAATTTTTGGCTTTTTCTTCTTTTTTCACTGCCCATTCTTTCGACATGTTACATTATAAATTGAATTGTTTCTTTTGCCCAATAATATTTTTGTTATTATTTTATTTCTTACAAACGTCTTTAAATTTTGTTTTCTTCGAAACTTATGGAAATTAAATGGAAAATAAATTTTAAAAATTATAACAATTGTTTGTATAGTTTTTTTGTTTGAGTTAGATGGAATGGTAATCATTAAATTTTATTCTTAAGCTATAAATTTTATAAAAATGCAAATATGTTTCACAATTTTAAATTAAAGTATGGTGCGATGATCGAGATATCCACAGACGGAGTTCTATATACGTTATTTGGTTCTCTAACAACCTTTGACAAAGTATATCATTCATGAATGTACTCAGAGAGAGTAAAAGAATTCAAACGATTTTTAGAACATCGAACACCTGTTGGCTTAAAATTGAGAGTAAACTTTGTAACTAATAAATGCCGGAACTATTTTTCCAACAAATCAAAAACTTTGTGTATTAAGGCAAATCTAGTTTATCAATTCAAATGTCACAAGTGCGAAACCTTGTACATTGGAGAGACAAGTCGTCATCTCCGCACTAGAATTGCTGAACATACTCAATCGAGTAGAAATAGTTCGATATTGAGCCATATTAAAAGATGTAAAGGTAATCTTATGGATTATAATAAAGATTTTAAAGTGATTTTAAATAATTTTGACACAAATTATGAAAGGATTATTGCCGAAGCATTGTTAATAAAGCATCATAAACCATGCTTAAACGTGCAAGGTGATTCATCTAATCATATTAAAGTTTTTTAAATATCATTAAAATACTTTTTTTTAAAAAATAAGAAAAAAAGCATGTTTTTGAGATGTATGATGTAATAGTTTTCAACTATATAAATAGCAATTAATCACTTTATTCCATTGCACTGAAGATGCCGAAATGGTGAAACGCGTCTGTATTGTGAATAAATATAATAAACAAAATGGCCTTTGTTTGTAATAGTAATTTTCCATTTTACAAATGTAACAAAAATGCTAAATGTAATACCCATTAGCACCAACTTTGGCAACAATATTTATGAAGTCGCTTGAGGATAAAATGAATTCATACCCTGATGAAAAACCTGTGTTGCACAAGAGATATGTGGATGATGTCTTTTTGGTTTTCAGAAATCAATCCCTCATAAAACCATTCCTAACATTCATGAATGGTCTTCATCCGAATATTAAATTTACCACAGAATTGGAAGTAGATAATAAACTTCCCTTTCTGGACATTCTTGTCACTAAGATGAATGGAGGCTATAAAACTGAATTATTCAGAAGGGCAACAGATTACACAAAACCAGAGTTTTTGTGAGGAAAAATACAGAGAGGGTATCATAATAAAGGCTTGTTCACAGAGTTTGGAATTTTTCGTCCAGTTTTGAAATTGCAAATCAGGGTTTAAATATTCTTAGAAGGCGCTTGAGGGACAATATGTACACAAACAAGCAAATAGAACACAACATTAGGATAACATTAGACAAATTTTGTACAGAAGCACGAGTTAAAAAACAATTAAAAGAAGAAAATACTGAAGAATACAAACAAATCATTAAAATTCCATATTCTGAAGGATTTAGAGCGTTTAAGAAGAGTATTTGTAGAACAATAAGTAGTGCTAAAGTAGTCTCTTTGGAGACAAATAAAAGTTTCAAGCTATTCCTTATTCCCAATCCCCAAAGAAAACCTGTCATCGACTGTCCTACAATTCGACGATATCATACTGAAGACTTTCTTGTCAATCATATCTGACTGAAGGAAATATTGCCTCAATCATAATCGTTGATTATTCATTTATTTTCTTCCCGATTAATACTGTGAGTAACTTATTTTGATCAATTTAACAACCTCAACCTATTTGTACATCTATTGATCCCCAGGGGTATTTTCTGGTTCTATAACTATCTGTTCTTGCATTAGTGATTGATTAGTGTAATATATTAAATTTTATTAATTATTAAATTTGATTCAAGTTAATTAAATATTATTGAGACTTAAGACATTTATATATTATATCAAAATACATCTTATTATTTCGCATAAGTTGCGGTATAGTAAAAACACAAATAGTTACTGGAGATGATCAGAAATCATGATCGAAATACCTAATGTTGAATTTAAAATGCTTTAACACATATCTATTCAAAATATTTACTAAATGTATACTAAATGTATGTACTAAATGTTATACTAAATGTATAAAAAACATTTCAGAATCGTGCATATTGATAAATTGTTCTTTGTTGATTAATATTTTTCTTTAAAATCAGAAAAAAATATTAAATTGATTCTAAAAAGAATTTCATCGGTAGAACAATATTCCACATTTGCATATAGAAGTATTCATAATAATGAAAGAAATTAACAAAATCATTTCAAACATATATTTAAAATAAGCTTTAAAAATAATGAAACTAAAAATATTTATTTAGGGACATAACGTTTAGTAAAACATCGTTTTCATAGTAAAATCAATAAAGAAAACATTCAACCAATCAATAACATCATATAATTATTTAAAATGACAAAGAATGAACTCGCAGAAAACCCTATGGTCGGGATGTCAGATCAGCGTCATCTCCTTGTTGAGTGCTTAGACCGGTTTCACGTTCAGAAAGCTTTTGCCGAACTATAGGAGACGGCTTTGGTTTTCCTCTACCTCGAGTCATTTTACCCCCTCTGCTGAAAAAAGGAACCCCAAAGACATTTTCTTGAAATATAAATAAAAGACTTAGACAAAGTAGAACAATATAAAACAAAGTCATTAAAGGTACAAATAAATAATAGTATGGATTGTAAGATGCATATGTTATTCTTGGATTAAATATCATAAATGATGCTATTTTAGTAACACTGCCTCTTTTATTTTTTGCTTCACATTGAATCGTATAATTACCTGAATAATCCCAAGGTCCAATCAACAAAAAATTTTCAGACACTCGCAATTGGGATCTGCCACTTGGTTGTGTCCATATGATAGATGCAGGAGGAAAACCCAAAGATTGACATTTTAAGTATTGACCACTTGTCATAACAGGTAAAACGTTGCTTATTGAAACATTGTAGGGACCGATTTCAATTCTAATCATTCTATAAGCTACTTTTCTCTCTCCAGAATTCTCAGGACCTGCAGCACATGTAATTTTTATGTTATTTCCCGCATGCTTTTTAGTCAATGTAAATGAATGTAAATCTTTTTTTTCAGCTGGTTCTACTCCTCGTTGGACATAAATTGTATATGCGAGACCATTTTTACAGTTCGGATCATCTGTAGTGCACGAAAAAATGTCTCCGACAACAAACATAGTTTTATCGGGTGGATTTATCGAAATTATTGGAGGATTCATGTTACAAGCTTAATAATAAATTTCCTTTACATTATTTTGACTTAAATTTTTAATTTAAATTTTGCATTAAAACTAAATTTAAATTTTAAATTTCGTTAATGAAATAAACCTTTTTTTCTGAATACTATGATTTTTTTACATATTAATAAATCTGAGGTCGAAAGTCAAAAAGAAGAGCCAAATATATCCCTCTATAGCAGTGTTTTTCAACCTTTTCGGTAAAGCAGAACCCTATACAAATGACTACTCTAAGTGCTTTAGTCTCAATGTTCTGTCACTTGCAATACTAGCGAGATGTTCCTCTTCTGATAAGGTAAACTGTTCTTCGGATGGTTCAAATTCAACGAATGGGTTTCGAACCCAGTCGTACCGGTTTAAGGATATGGATGAAAAATATTTGTTGAGGCCTGCCTATAGTGTGTCCAAGTGATTTAAAATCAATGGCAGAATGTTCTGATAGTTTCTTTCAACGACACTGGGAAACATTTACACATTCCCTGTAGTAGCATGTTTCTTCCATATAGTTAATTTCTTCTGAAAAGCACTTATTTTGTCTGCTGGCATCAATATGTTTTCGTTCCTACCTTGCATGCTACTGTTCAAAAAGTTCAATTCGTGAAAGATGTCAACCAAGTATGCTAATCGGGAACACCATAAGTCATCACTCAGAGCTTATGCAAAGTCCGTCATGTGCCCTTGAAAACAGAAGATTAGCATCTCTTCTCTTAGTTCGTAGAAATGACGCAAAATATTCCCCCAAGACAATGAGAGTAACGTGGTCAACTTCCATAGTTTCGCATAATTTCGCAAACTGACGACATTTCAATGGTCTCGTCTTCATGTAAGTTACTATTTTCACCACCATGTCCAATACAGACTTCAGCTCAGATCCAATTGTTTTAGCAACCAGTGCTTCTCTATGAAGAAAACAATGAATGACTATAATATTGTGACTTTGTCATTGCACCAGCGAAACAAAGCCTTTGGCATATACTGTCATAGCAGGCGCACGTTCGTATAAATTATATATATATATATATATATATATATATATATATATATAT
>MQRK01228476.1:0-25546 GCA_001938485.1 Girardia tigrina
TTTTAATTTTTAAAAATATTTAACAAGCAAATTAATATAAAAATATTTTACCCTTTAAATTAAAAAATAATAAACTATTCAGGCGAGATAAAAAATTAAAATTAACCCCTCATAATTCAGAAATTTCATTAACCATTGTTTCATCATACGTAACTTCAAATTTTTTCAGATTCTTTAAATATGACATGGCTGTTTTATCATTAATTAGAATATATAAGCTGCTTCTCATATATAAGCTGCAAAAAGCCAGTGTTAATTTAGTCTGATGATGGCGGGTAATCCGCCGAAATTAATTACGAAAATAAATTGTGAAAAATGGCGTTCACTTTTTAATAATTAGAATATCATTATCATAATTTTAAATATTCATTTTTTCTCTTCTTAATATTGACAAATGTACCAATTGAGACGTTAAATTTTGTTGCGACATTTCTAATCGTATTCTCTTTACTGTGTTCTATCAGATCTATTTTTTTACTTATTGATAATTCATTTGTTATTTTTCTTCTTTTCATTTTGCTGAAATAAAAAACGTAAATAAAAAATACTATAATTTTTTATCAATAATTAAAATTACCCTAATTTCTTGCATATAACCCGCACATTAAAAATATCAAAAATTTCTATGAAAAGTATAATTTTTTACGTATAACCCGCACCCATTGTATAACCCGCACTTAAATAAAGTCAGTTTAATTTCTACCTATTAATGTAC
Source organism: Girardia tigrina (assembly GCA_001938485.1). Lineage (NCBI taxonomy): Eukaryota > Metazoa > Platyhelminthes > Tricladida > Dugesiidae > Girardia > Girardia tigrina. The sequence continues at coordinate 716 of MQRK01228476.1, forward strand.
TATTAATGTACTTTTAATATAATTAATAATAATTTAAATAAAATCTAATAGTTTTATGTTGTACTGCTGATGGAACTAAATGTGAGCCAATGGTAATATTCCAACGGAAAACAATGCCAAAAGGAAATTTTCCAAAAGGTATTGTAGTCACAGTATCACCAAAAGGTTGGATGAATGAAGAAATTATGGGACAGTGGCTTGAAAAGGTTTGGCGTAGAAGGAAAGGTTCATTTTTTAAACCAAAATCTCTCTTAATTTATGATTCTCATCGCTCGCATCTCACTCCTGATATAAAACAGTTGGTACAAAAGTATTCCCAATTAGCAGTAATACCTGGAGTACTAACTAAAAAGTTGCAACCTCTCGATTTGTCTGTTAATAAGTCATTTAAAAATAAAATACGCAAAAGGTGGGAAAATTGGATGGTTAATGGTATTCACACATTCACTAAAACAAACAGAATGAAACGCGCAACTTATGAAGATGTTTGCAATTGGGTTCTTGAAAGTTGGAATGAAGTCACACCTGAGTGTGTCAAAAATGGCTTCAAGAGATCAAAGATTCATGTTTATAGCATTAATAATGCTAGTCAAACAAATGAAGATAATAGTGACAATGATTATGACGATACAGATTCCGACAATTGTGATGATATAAAGAATTAGTTTCAATTCTTACGCCGTATAGTGATATTCTAGAAGCATTTAATTTTGAGTCTGACGAAGATTTTGATGGCTTTGAATAAATTTCATGTATTTCACGGTTTTTCAAGCATAATTTTTAGAATAAAAGTATAAGGAGGTTTTATTGTAATTAATTAACTATTTTTTAAAATAGTCTTTGTTTATATAATATGAATTAATTTTGTATTTATATTAATTTGACATTAAAATTTCAACTTTATCAATGGATGGCAAGTTGTAAAATATGTAATGTTCTTTCTTTACCGAGGATGTTAAGTATCCTAAAAATTTTACCAAGAATAAGAAGCGTCAATTAAGAAAGGTTGCTGAAAATTATAGAATGAATAACGGATTGCTGCATCATGATAGTAAAGATGGTATTGCTTAAGATATGAAAACCTGTGACAAAGATCGTATTTTAAGAATTCTGAATGATTATGAAATGTCTGGTGGCCATTTTTTCGTGGGAGAAAATGTGGGAAAAGTTAAAGCATAGATTTTTCTGGAAAGGCATGAGCGAAGATTGTAAGAGATAGGTAGACTATAATAGACATGATATTTTTTAATCATTCATTGCTATATTTTCTGTTATTTAGATATTCTCAGTCATGTAATGAGTGCCAGCGGTATAATAAACTGGCAAAGATGACATCTGATAACCTCATCCTGTTCATGTTCCTAATGATGTGATGCGGCAAGTACTCATCGATTTAATGTGTCCGTTTGGTGAAACACTAAATGGTAATAAATACATCATTGTGTTGGTTGATTACTTTTCAAAGTAGCCAGAAGCTGAGGCGCTTCCAAATTCATTAGATATTACGGTTACTAAATTTATTTCTGAAACAGTATGCAGATATGGTGTTTCCTCGGTCATTATCAACGATCAAGCCAACTCATTTGCTAATGAGGTTAATGATTCTCTGCTCTTACGTTTCGGCACTACCCAAATAATGTGCAGTACATACCACCGAAAATCAAATAGTTTAACAGAAAGATACAATGGTACACTGAAACACGTCTTGAGAAAATAATATCATAAAATGAAGATGATTGGGATGAGAAAATTTTTGGATTACTGTTTGCCTAACGTACTGCAGTCCAACAAAGCACGAAGTTTACGTCTTTTAGGCTACTTTATGGTCGAGAAGCAGTTTTATCCATTGAAATTGACCTTAATATACAAAGAGCAAACGCCACACAGTATTATTTTCATCCATCATTCAATCTCTCGTTTTTGAGTGCAGAAGTCATCTATCTTATTAATGATTGTGAACATTTCAATGTGTTTTTGAGTGTATGTTAAGCCTAACAAATTTAAATGTGAAATAAAAATATAAATATATATATATTTTTGTTTACGCCTTTTTCATGGGGGGTCTAAATATTCAGGAGGAGCCTGAATTTTCTAGAATAAATAGGCGTCGAGGCCAAAATATTTGGGCCGGATGGACAATTTTACTGGTGGCCAAAATAACTATGTGACCACTGTGTAATCCTTAACTATGCGGTCTGATTGAAATACCTTTGATGGGCGCAGTATCCCCACCTTAAACTATCAAAAAGTTGTTTTTAACATAAGAAAATTATGGAAAAAAGTAAAATATCCAGTGTCCAGAAAATTAATATTTTTTTGAAAATTCATTATGACAAAGACATAACAAAAAAAACTATAATTAATAAGGAATCAAAAATGTATTTATTACGAAAAATTACTGATAATTCAAAATGTTTTGACAAATATTAAAAAAATACAAATTTGAATGTATTTTGTTTTCTATTTAATTCTTAAATAATAATTAGGAGGGAATCACAAATTGCTTTTTTAAAAATCACTAATCTTTTAGATATTAATTTTTCTAATTGATTCATGTAATTTCATCAAGAATACAAATTTTAGCAAAATTACAGTTCAATCGGATTATGGATAATGGGTGAAAAATCTTTTAAGAAATCCCTTCCAATGATTTTCATTATATACTATAATAATGGTATGATCACGTGATTAAAATTGAGCTATTTCTATTCGATTGGGTAGATTCAACAATTCTAATACACAACTGAGGATTCGCATCTCGAATGTACCAGGAGTCACAATTGTGATAGTTATATTAGTCAACTAAATTTGCTTTCTTACTCAAGAGTGTTTTTGGTAGTTTTGAAAAGTAGTTTCGTATTTAATTAGTAAGAAATAATAATACAGGGTGTGTCATAAGTCCCTACGAGTAGAAAAACTTAAGGCAATAATTTAAAATCTTTTAATGAACACCACATGATCGCAGGAATCAAATGTCATATGGCTCTACCTGTAAACCGTCATGTGCAACACAGAGGTGGAGACGCCGGAAGGTACGCGTATTGATTCGTTCCAGTAGATTTCGAGGGAAGTTAAGAAATGCAGCTGTAATAGCTGCTTTCAGCTCGTCGACGTTGGCAGCTTTGGGAATGCCCCACAGGGCATTATCACACGAGGTCAAATCAGGACTCCGTGGAGGTCAAGGCGTGCGTCCGTATTTGCCAATCCATCTGTCCTGAAAAGTTTGCTGAAGGAAGTCTCTTGTTGCGTGAGCCGTGTGAGCAGGCGCGCCATCCTGCTGGACGTGAGAGGACAGGAAAATGCCTTTACGTTGTAAAGCAGTAACGAATTTTGGCTTTAGCATGTCGATATAAGACGCAGATGTAACATATCCATGTATGAAGAACGGTCCAATCAAATGTGAAACTGAAATGGCAGCCCAAACAATTACAGATGGTATGTGCTGCTGCACTTGTTCCCAAAAATAAGGGTTTTTCTTGGACCAAAACGACATCATAATTTGACCTCAACCTTCAGCGTACACGGCACATTCATCTGTGAACAAAAGCTTGCTGCGTCTTGTGTTGTTATCATATTTCGTCAAGATCTGCTGGCAACACTGCACACGAGTGAAAAGGTCTTTCTCACTGAGGTACAGCACCTTCGTTGGGCTCCTGCACTTGTAACCCAGATCTTCTTTTATTATGCGGTAAAGTGTCTTTGTAGGGATATCCAGTTCTTCAGCTCGCTGCCGTATAGAAAAACATGGTTTCGTTTGTAATGACTGTTCCACATTGTCTTGTTCATCACCTCGTTCCCTGGGATGCCCACCTCGAGGTAAATTCAGAATGAAACCTATCTGAAATAACTTTTCTTCCCATGTCTGAATAACTCTGGTATCTGAAGGCTCGCCTTCAAATTTTTTCCTTAATTTTCTCTTCATATTCTTCACTCCAGTCACAGTACTGCCATATTTGTGGTACCAGAATGCAGCCATTAAACGAAATTCCAAAGAGTAAGGACTGCTATCAGTCATTTTGCAAAACAAAATTTGAATTAATGATATGATGAAATCATGACGAAATAATGCATATAAACAAAGGTTTAGGGTTTAGATTAAATTACTAAATTACAATTTATTATTAATCTATTAATTTACAAGTACATAATTAATTATTCAAATTATCTAATAACATAGATTCCCATATTTTAGTCACATTGAACTCGAAGGGACTTATGACACACCCTGTATTATTGTAATATATACTGGAATCTTTTGAATATATGAAAGACAAATAATTTCCTCCATACTAGGATTATAGATCATACCAAATCAAATAGAGTAAGTACAATTTTCAATAACCAATTCTTATATTATACAAATACTACTGATACCAAACAATTAAGTTCTAAAAAAAGTTATTTAAATGTCAAAAATTCTTTTTTTTAAAACCATATATAATTTAAATCCATATATATATATGATGAGTGTATATTTTAACTCGAATAAGTATTGTACTGCACCTTATTATAATTTGGACCAAAGTTTTCATGTTGATTCTCATTTTTTTCCCTAGTTTTGTGTTTTTCGAACGTTTTGATTAATTAATCTTTTAATTGGTAATTCTATTGAAAAAATTTTAATATATGATTTAGAATAAATAAGTTTGCGAAATTTCAGCTCTATCTGATAAGGACAAGTAGAAGAAATGACGGCTATAAGATTTGTATTAAACAAACAGACAAACTGAGCGACTGAATATTAACCCTTAATCCGCTACAGACCTAGAGGCATAATGCACCCCAAATGCAAAATACATTTTTAAGTGACTTCGGTAGAAAAACTCATAACTATGAAATAACAACCAGAAATTTCGCAAACAAGCTATTTTAGTAACGCTTGTTATGATAGAGATGGTACTGTCAAAAGTAGGTTCCGGTGCACTTTTAAAAGAACCAGGAACCGGTTATTATCGGTTCGGGTGTTTTAAGGATGATAATTATTTTGAATAATCTGATTAACACTAAAAATGTTCCTCTTAACCAAATTTGTTTTGCCAGATTCCTCTGTTATTTGCTGAAAAAAAATTAAAAAAACCATCTTGATTCTTACTGACCCATGTACATTTTATTATACATTCCTATCAGTAAGAACCTTCATTACTTCTATGTTTAGTTTGCCCAAGACAATTCGAGGAGGTAATATAAAACCGAGATCGTTTTCTATTTCCAACTAAAGAAAATGAAAGAAAGAAATTTCTCTTACTCAATCAAAAAAGACAAATCATAAAAATATGTAATTAATCCTTTTGTTTTCGAAAATACAATTTCTTTATCGTCTTTTAAAAATAATTCATCATAAATATAAGTATTTATTTACTTTAATTAACAATCGATTTTGTTTTATTTGTCTATATTTGTACAATCTCTACTTAAATTAGATGATTATTACTAAAAATTATCAGTTTTCTTTCGTAACTCAAAGACAACATTTGTAGCATTTATATTTCTTTAATATTAGATTGACCAAAACGTTCTAATAGATCATAGAAAATTTTTTTCCAAATATTTGTAGCACTTTCGGTTGCTAAGAGCTGGATACTTAGATTTCAACTTGTTAACAACACGTTCCAGTTGTTGGCAATACACTTCGAAGGTGATGGTACAACCATTCGGAATCAATTTGAAACGTACATTTCCTTCAGAATTTCACCAGACGCAAATCATGATATTCTTAGTGAATCGGTTGTGCTTCGTAACTGACGGCGTAAATTGACACTTCAGAACCAAAAGCCTGTCTCGATTTTGATTGACAAGATACACTAACTTTTCATCTAAAGTAAAAACCTTTTCCCAAAAACGATCGTAGCAAGGATTATTGAGCATTTCATGGCAAATTTCTTGTTTGTTGGCAGCTTAAGCTAAAGTTAACTCCTATGGATCTAGTCTTGGCTTCTCGTGCACAAAATACAATTGGTGCAAGTGATTTATTAAGTCTAATAATAATTAATGTTGTTTATTTAATCTTTGTTTAAATGCATTAATATAACCTACAAACGTGCTGTAAATACAAAAAGTGTAAAGCTTAATTAACAAAGTTTGTTGAAAATAATTTTGTTTAACAGTTTAATTTTTTTCGAAGGTGGTAAAAGATGGTAGATGAAGAGCATATAAGACATTGCATGCTTTACAAGTTCCAGTTGGGAAGAAAAGCAAATGAGGCTGCTAAAAATATATATGCAGTGCTTTGGGTCAAGATACAGTTTTTGTCAGAATATGCCAGCATTGGTCTAAGAAATTTCGGGATGGAATTTTTTTGTTTAATGACGAGAATGGTCGAGGTCGTCTGTCTGATTTTGACCATGAAGCACTTGAGGCTCTTGTGGTTACAAATGCTGAAATTACACCACAAGAGCTTGCAATAGCTTTAAACTTCACAAAAAACTATTTGCAATCAATTACTGTAACATGGTAATGTCCACAAGTTTGGAAAGTGGGTTCTGTATGAGTTAACCGAATACGAACGCAAACGAAGAGTTACAATCTTAGGCAAGACCGATTGTCGTTTTTAGTGCAAATTGTTATGGGAGATCAAAAATGGGTGCTTCATGTTAATCGGAAGAGACGATCACAATGGTTGAACAAAAGCGAAGCGGCGAAAACCATGCCAAGCCTGACTTGCATGCAAAGGTGATGTTGTGTGTTTGGTGGAATTTTAAAGGTATTATTCATTTTGAACCAAACAATCAAACCATTACAAGTTGAATGTATATTATACAATTGGAAAGGTTAGACCAAGCTTTGAGAAAAAGAAGCCGCGCTGATTAATCGAAAGGGCGTAATTCTTCATCATGATAACGGATGACCGCATACCACAAGATTCACGGCGGATAAAATACACCAGTTGAGATGGGAAGTTCTACCACAACTTGCATATTCTCCAGATATTGCGCCATCCATTTATCATTTGTTTCGTTCATTGCAACATGCTCTTAGTGGAAAAAATTTCAAAAATGAAGAGTGTATCAAAAACTTCTTGACCGATTTTTTTGATACTAAATCGCAAGAATTTTATAACAGAGGTATTAAGATGTTATCTGAACGTAGGGCACAAGTAGTTAAAAAACAACGGCGACTATATTGTTAATTCAATTCTTTTGTTTGTTTAAATAAATTTGTTTCAAATATTTTTTAAAACGATATTAATTATTACTAGACCTAATAGTATTGTTTGGTGTGACATAACACATTCTTTTTGCCAGTTCACGTCCTCTATTCAAAGTTTTGGCATACAAATCTCTGGTATCAACTGTTACTGGTAGGGCAGAACACGACTTTTAGGCTCATAACACCAGATGTAAATTGTTTGCATCACCTTTCCACAGACTTTTGGCATCACATATCTCTTTTGCAACATCTCTAGTTGATAAGTTAGGCTGCCACCAGTATCGGATCAAAACTCGAAGCTCCATTTTGTCAATTTCCATCTTGTATTTTGTTTTTTACTTACTAGAAATAAATTTTTAAAATATAAAATCTATAAAAAAATCTTTGAAGAATATTAATTTTTAGTAATTGGCATTATAATATTATGCAAGTGTAATAATATGTTTGCCGCAAAATGTATTTTTTATTATAGTGTATTAGAACTTTTCGGCCAACCTAATAATAGCGAAAAAATAAATTTAAAGGCCTTAAAAAATTTATTTCAAATGATGAGTTAATGAATTATATTTTTAGTATAAAGATAAATCTTATTAAACTGTTAAGAATATCTGTTTTCTTTTTGAAAGGCAAAGAAAGAATAATCAAAGATGAATAGGATTCCTACACATAATCTCCGTTAGAATGTCGATAGTGACGGACAATATTCGGATCACACGAACTGTACTTCTTCATCTTTGGTGAAACAATAACACGATCATCATCAGAGACTAATAAAATATTAGCTGTTATGGAGTCTGTGGAAGAACTAACGATCGTTTGATTAGGAGTTTTATTGTCAGGAAGACACAAATGGTAATGAGTGGTTTCGATTTCGTCTGACGTTTCATTGTCGGTTACCTTTACATTGTCTGTATCAGTTGCTTTTTTATACGGTGTCAGCAATTCTGTTAATTCGGTCGCCACTGAATGATTAGTTCTTGATGGAGTCGGACTCGCTTTGGATGGCTTCGAATGAGGTATTTTCAGTTTTGGTAATGATCGCAATAAACAAGGTTCATTTGATGTATCATTAAATCGTTTTCTATTTAAAAATCCGTTTGGTGTAGATAATGATTTCTCACTCGATCCAGATCGATGTTTACGGTTTCTTCTCAATTTTGATTGAGTATTTGCATGATCTCTAAACATTGCCGGACACGGACTATTACTGTACGATTTAGTACTAGAAGAGGTAATCTCATTCAAGTCTTTTCTTAACTGCTTTATATATTTATCTTCTTTTAATTGGTTTTGCATATATTTATAATAAGTATTGAAGTTATTCCCAATGATGGGTATGGCTAAACCTGTGACAATACATCCACTAATAGCGGCTATGGAACCTATGAAATAACCATAGCCACTTTTAGGATAAAAGTCTCCATAGCCAACAGTTGTGAGAGTAATTATGGACCACCAAAAACCCTGAGGAATGTCAGGAAATGTGTCTTTCTGTTTATATTCTGCCATATAAATCAATGCAGAGAACAAAAACATTCCATTCATTAGGAGAAATGCCAACAGGACTAATTCGGGAATGGATTTTTTTACCGTTAATATTAACACTTGAAGTCCACGAGATATTTTTGATATTCGAAATATTCTCATTATTCTTAATACCTGAGTCATTGAAAGAATATTCATAAACCACAACCTGACGCTCCCGGATTTGGAATTGGAATTCGTGACATAGTTTTTTTGATTGAGATGATAGTAAAATACTGATATATAGGCCCAATAGGAACATAAGATAATCATATCGAATTGGGAAATGAGTGAAGTTAAAAATTTTTTTTTATCCGGAGCTAACAAAACTTTCAACAAAAATTCAATAGTAAATAACAGATTTAACATTATATCAGTCAACACGAGACCCCAAGTAGGCTGAGTTGTGCAGTCCTTCTTTAGTTTGGGATTGATTCTCATTCTTAAAGATGAACAGAAGCTGGAATTTTTCAAATGTTCCAGACTCACATTTAATTTACCTAGAGATACGTTTTTCTGTTCCCAATTATCTGATGGAAAACGAAATAGTTCGTGAGTCGATAAGCAAAAACACATAACTGAGGCAATCATCAAAACCAACAGTAAAAGTGCCCAACTCTAGAAAAATATTAAAACATTAAATTTCATATATAATTACTATAAAAAGTATTGGGTTGGCTAAAAGCTAAGTTACTCAAGCATTGTTAAACATTTAATAGATCTAAATTACATTTATTTTGTATTATTTTATACTTAAATCCTTTCAAATATGCAACGTCAAATAATTTTGAAAACAATACTTTTATTCTCAACAATAGGATTTGCATCAGACTAAATGAAATAAAGTTCACATTAAATGCTACGTCAGTGCAAAAACGATTGTCCTATTTGACTGTGAGGAATATTTTCGAATGGTGCTTATTGTATGTTGTTTTAGGATTGTGTTTCTCCCACCCAGATGGAAGATTGATATTTTGAATGTTTTAAAACATCGGATTATTTAATCAATTATTAAAATTTAAACAACCAATTTTAAAATTAAATTAATATTTCATAAATAATATTTTAATAATATTTTTTTTAAAATAAATAAAATTTATTTTAATTTAAAGTATAAATTATTTTTGTAATAATTAAATTGTAATTTAAATTTGTTCGAATAATAAGAAGTTAAAGAATATTATTAAAAAATTATCAATCAAGAACGATGTCAAGCTACGCAATTTTTACTGAGAATCCGTTCTAGTAACAATCCAAATTGTGATGCAAATAAATGTAATGAAAATTCAATTAATGTTCTTAATATTGACATTTGTTGCTAACTTAACAATATAAGACGAAAATTGTCATTTGTTTAAAAACAATGTAATCATATAATCAAAAAATATATTTTTTGGGAAGTACAAGTTTAGTTTATAATAAAGAACAAAATAATCCGCTGCGATTTTCATGACAGTTCAAATAAGGCATGACTAGTAAATCAAAAAAATTAAATTTTTTATATCCATTTTTTTATGCAGACAGAACTTTACTTTGTCAAAATTTTTAAAATTCAAAAAATTTTAATTTAAAAAACACAATGAAAATTCATATAAACTACTTATAATTTGTCTCAGAAAATGTCTGAGAAAAGAAGCTACAAATAAAGAGATGTGGCGAAGGCTTGTTTATAATTGGGTGCACCCACGGCCCAACGGCTAAGTTCAAAAAGAAGAAAGAAGAAGACCTATTTATAAGTAGATATTTAATATTGTTCAGGATCTCCGAATTTTCCGTTTTTTCCCATTATAGGATCTTAAAAAGTTTTTTTCGATCAAATTTTTACATTATCATTTTTTGTCATCGAGAATGAGTAAGTGTGCAAAGTTTGAAGAAAATTGATTGAGTTGAAGCCTTCAAAAATAGCTTTCTAAATTCCTTGGATACATATACCGGGATTTACCGAAAATAAGCTCACCTGCGCTTATTTTAAGTTTTTGTTTCTAAAAATAGGCGCATGCTCCAATTTTTGTGGACAAAAAAAACTGATTTTTTGCTTCCATTTGAATTGATCAAAAAATTGGTCAAAAAATAATTGTAGTGGTTTCAACCTAAAGCCTGAAATTTATGGGAAAAAACAATGAGAGATGAATGGGACAAATGGGTAAGAGAAGAAACACCAGAATTTACACCCAAAGGTTACCGAAAAGGCCCCATGTTCGATCTCGTTAAAAAGAAAAATAATAATTTAGTTTTTCTTTCAAATTCCAAATTCGATTTCGTTAAAAAATAATTTAGCAAAAAAGTATAATTTAAAAAAAAATTAAATGATAAAAATAAATGATATATATATATATATATATGGTGAAGTTATATAAATCAATATATATGTTGGGTTGAAATTTTGCTTGTTTTAAATTTATGACGATATCTAATTGTATAGTTTAATAAAAATAAAAAATATTATTGATTCGAAATAGGAGTTATCTTCGTGATATTATAAATTGAAAATTTATAAAATAAACGATGAACATATGCAAAATACAATTTCTGAAGATCCAAAATTCCACGTTCTCATTTTATCGTTAACGATTTCTGGTGAAATGATGCTGCATCGAATGCGTTTGGGTGAAAATGAGTTTTACAATGCCGATTTGAAATTATTTTCGACGCTGAAGAACGGTGAACATCCATCGGGTCCGAGTTTCGAAATCACAGAGATGGGCGGACCCAAAAGAATCGAGGCATTTTCGATAGATGTACTCTGTGAATGAAAATCCCTACTCCTTAGGGTGAAAATCGACGATTGTTCGCAGGATTTGATGGAGAATTCTGAGGCCAGGGGGTGTGCTGCGCTGTCCAAAAAGGGACCGAACGAACAAAACTGTATGTTATATATATATATTTTTATTTAAATATAATAATAATAAAAATATAAATGATGATAAGAATAAAGATAATAATAAAAATAAAAGTAATAATAAAAATATAAATGATGATAAAAACTAAAATAATAATAAAAATAAAAATGGTAATAAAAGAAATACAGTTAATGTTTCCAACGATTTTCCTCTCTCCTTTTCATCGACAACAAAAACAAAACGCTTACTACGCTGCTACCGCAGCATCACAACTATCAAAAAATAGTTGATATCGTTATTACAGCTTGCAATTCCGTGCCAGTCCAATCAATCAAAACTGCACTTGAATGCTGTGGAATAAAAAAGAATAGTAAAGAAGTGGGAATAACAAAACTTAACCAAATATTTCATAAAATCCTTGAAAATGAACATGGTCTGGTGCTTGCAGTAGAAGAAGAGGAATTCAATGTAATTGCTGATGAAGATAAAAAGCTTATTGAAGAAGAAAACAATATAACTGTATCAGAAGAGTCAGATAACAATGACTGTGTAAGCATTCATGATAGCTGTTATGAGTCAATGTATAAATTTTAATTTTTATTAATAAAGACATTCCTTTTCCTTATTTAATATATAATTTAATTCATTTTTTATATAAAATGCAATTTCGAGGTAAAAATGGCAGTTTCCAAAAATAAGCACATGCGCCTATTTTTTGGGACAACGTGGAACACTTAAAAACATAAAAATAAATATAAGCGCATGTACTTATTTACGGAAAAACCCGGTATATATATATATATATATATATATATATATATAGAGAGAGAGAGAGAGAGAGAATGAGCTAATAAAAAGAATGGAAAATTTTTCCATGTTAGCTGTTGGAGGCAATAATTAACAACTAGTAAATATTAGAAAAGAAGCACTACGATGAAAGGATCCACTTCCCGAAACAATTACATGCAATTTGGAAGCAATTAAAACCACTCACAATGTATTACGAGATATCAAATAATATAATTTGTAATAAAAAATTCGTTTCATAAAAAATTTTGTCTAAGGCGAAATTGAAGATAATATATTGTAAATAAAACTAATAAAACAATCATTTTTGACCGGAGGTAGTATTTTTTATTAGTTTGCTTAAATGACTATAATAGTTGGTAGGGCTTGCCGGGGTTTAATAAATGGAGGTCTCGCTTAAGTAAAGAAATACATCTGGTTTATGCGACATTAATTCCATGAAATTGAAACACACTGAAAAAGAAATAAATGAACATTGAAGAATACCTACAAAGTCAATAATTATTATTTAAATAAATATGTATTTTTTTCTGTTTTTTTCATCAATTGAGATATTATTATTCATAAAAAGAACCTTGATATAGTTTTCCAACGATCTCTTTCTAGAATTTCGGCAATTAAAAACAATAAATATTTTGTTTCACGGTATAAATTCTTATATATAATTAATTTAACAAAACCGAACAGTTTCTGTGGATCTAAATATTGTCGTAATTTGATTAAAGGTCTTATTCACACAATAAATCTGTCCCACTATGAGGATTGTGATCGAATTTCGTTCACATATAATGGGTGTAACGCCACATACATATGAGAAGCATAAAACCCTTTCAGTGACAGAATTCAAGAATACAATATTAATGAAGGTGGGAGTAACATTTCAGAACATAGAAATAATTGTAAGAGGAACAAAAATCTCAAAATTTTAAATTCTACGCATTCAATTTAAGAAATATTGAATGAGAGTTACTTATGAAGCCTTATATACAAGATCTTAGGATTCTATAATTAACGTTCAAACTGCACTCTCTACAACTTTATTGGGTTCCTTTAAATGATGTATTGATGACGTATAGATTACACAATCATTAACTGCATTATATAAGTCTCATTCTTTTTCCTAATCATCCGTTGTGATGACGACGGTCAATCCATCAAAATTAATACACATTAAAATAAAAAAAATTTAATTGGCTTAATTGTTTTTATTTTAGTCATTTACCATTTTTTTACAAAATTAATCACTATATTCAAAATTTCTTTTACTGAACATTTGTATTTCTTTTAATATTTGTGCACGCTGCCTTTAAGTCAATGTGTTTTTCTTTTTTATTTTTTTGAAGCGGTTGACTTATTACATGGTGAATAAATAAGAATAAATCTATGGCTGAAATCTGGAGGGGTGACATTGTGACCTTACCGCACTGGGTGACACCAACCCTATCGAAAGAACAGGTGTAGGATTATCTCTTTCTGGTCCTATGGTAAAATATTTTTCTTTAGAAAAAGTCAAAAACCTTCAGATCGATGATTTTAAAGTTTCCTTTGGATGGTTTTACGAATTCAAACTACGTACTCATCTTGTTTTCAAAATAAAGGAGAGAACGCATATGGAAATTGCTCAGATGCAATAAATATTTTAGATACAGTTACTAAAACTAATCAACATTTTGATTCCAAGGTCGTATGAATAAGGGTAGGAGAGGCGCTACTCTAAAATAACATATAACAAACAAAACAAATAATCACACCACATTCAAAAAAAGTTTTCTTTTTTAATTTTAATAATTAGTAACAATAATTATTTTTTTCTTTAAAAAATTAAATACAAATGATCGATAAATTAACTTAATATTGCAAAAATAAAATAACTGAAGTATTAAAAAATTATTTTTAATAATTTAAACGAGTAATTTAATCGATTAAAAATGAATGATATATTTAAAATCCATAATAAAAAATTATTTTTAATAAAATTAATATTTTGAGCCAAATCATTTAACAAGATTTAATAAAATTTTATTAAAGTAAATCGAATTATTTTCGTTCTGATTGAGTGAATTATCGATTAGTTAAAGTAAGATTCCTGGGTCACGCAACGCTGACTTTTATCAGCTCACCCGGGGGATCCCCAGACATCTCAACAGCCACCGTAACGTTTTTATATTCACTCAGATAGGAAAAATATAATTTAAAAATTATGAATAAAAAATCTAATTTTTATCATCAATTGTCAATTTAGTATCAAAAATTTATAAGAACAAAAAATTATTTAAAATTGAATTATTTTCTTAATAAATTTAATAAATTAATATTATTTTATTATTTTGATAATAAAAATTGTGTTTGAAAAAAATAAGAATAAAAAAAGAATTTTATCTTTTTCTACATTTAAAATAGAAAATGAATAATGAGATTAAAAAGAAGCATTAAAAACAGCTGATAAAATTTTTTAAATTTTGATAAAAAGTTGAATATTTTAGATTAAATCAAGTTTTTTTATTTTCATATGAATAAAAATTAATGGACTTAGAAATATTTTGAAATTTGTAGTTGGTCTTTATATAATTTTAGAACTAAAGGATTTGGAGGATCATTAATTTGTATTAATGGGTTCTCAAATGGGAGGCTGAGAGTAAAGAACCCCTGTGAAAACCAGGGCATATGTTGAGGACGGCTACGGCCTGAAACGTGGTGCGAATGTATTCATGTACCAACCGGGCACTGTTGATCACTGACAAAAAAAACAGAATACAAGGTTCGAATTTTGAGGGTACAGAATTAATTTCACCAATGAATCAATTAACCATTAAATTAATTTTAATTTTGGTGGGGTGCAAAATGGCTCTGTAAATTAAACTTGCAAAGAAGGACTTCAAAGATTTAAAATCGATGATTCTGAACAGAAAAAACAATGAACTTAGAAAAACTTTATGTCAATTTAAAGACGAAAATTATAAACATTACCAGACAAAATCGGAAATGGTTTGATTCATTAAGCGCCATTAACCATGTATTTTTCAACGTCTTCAAACAATGGAAATTATTCAGAATCATGAAGTTTTGTCCCCTATCAACTATGAGAAAGTGAAATAGAAAATCAAAACAGCCATTTGTAAACTGTTACTTTTAAAACAATACAAAAAAACTTTTTTGCATCGAATCGTCCAAAAGATTAACTACAAAAATCCAAACAAACAACTGCTTAGTAGAAACATTTGAACGAATTTATTCAAAACCAAAATAAAATATCAATGCTTCCTACGTTTAATAATCTGTATCTTTGGGAGAAGAAGTTTTTTTAACCGACTTGAATCATCTGAAACTGTCGTTGGTATTCGCTATCGACTAAAACTGATTTTTGTGACCTTAGCAGTTGGGCCGTGTGTGCACCTAATTATGCACAAGCCCTTTATTGCTGGTTTTTGTATATTTTTGAGTTTCTCAATAGGCAAGTAACTTGGTGACGCTTATATCCTCATCAGCTATGGGTGACAGATGGCTCCAAGGAGCTCATCCACCAACTGGGTGTCGACACACCCTCTTAACCGGGTTGCTCTAGGTGAGGGAGCCGATTTAGTCATCAAACATCCGACCATGGAACAGGTAGTACAGGTTTACATTGTACTTGTTGCAGGCATGCTTGCTTGACATGACCTGAATTATCAATGGCCCAACCTATTCCAAATTGGTCACCAATATGAGTGCTAAAGCGGCCGTTGGTTGATCGGATAGTAACCCTAATTAAATAATGACCAAAATGGATGAATAAATAGGAAAATACCATTAAACATATTGATTTAACTGTTGAAAATTACTTAGAGGGTATGAAGGGATAAAGCTTTCATCAAATGTATTTGTTCAGATTGACAAAATTTTCTTGATAGAAAGTTAGTTTACTTAGAGATGTTAGAAATAGAATCGAATCGAATGAATCAAACTTTTTCTTTTGAGGAATCCATTTGTTAATTGCAAAATGAGCAAAGGTTCGGCTTTCAATTTACCTGTCCTTTAATTTATAAAAATTATATCATTTCTCAATGCTTCTCTCTGATATTCAAAGTTTGAAAATTCCTACCCATTATATTTCCCTGTCAAAGGATAAAAGTATTTTAGTAAATTCATTCATATATCTGTTAGAAAAGCCTTATGTAGCAAATAAAAGACGACTCAAACCGCTATTAGAAAGAGAAATGAATATTAATACTCAATTTTTGCTAATTGCAAATGTCATTAAATAAAGCAAATTGAGAGTTATGTTAAGTTTTTATAACCAGTTTTTCTGAGCGATAAAAATTCCTCCTTCAAATTAATAAAATAAATTTAAAAAATTCAACTTATGTTGTTGAGGCTTCTCAAAATTGATTATCTAGTTGTGATAGAAGAAAATTATCAATAATTCAAAATTCTTTCAGAGAGAATAATCTTTTAAAAAATAATAATTCATTCATTGGAAATAAAAAATTCTACTGGAAAAATTTCTAAAATATTAAATGAAAATTTATTTTTGATCAGATAATTTGTTAAATTAATTATAATTGAAACATTCACCAATATCTACAGCCTCATCAAACTACAGCTTTTACCCATTAATCATTTTAAATTTTTTTTATATTTTCCAATAATTATAAATTTTAATTAAATAAAAGTATCACCAAATCACAAATAAATAATTTTCAAATTAAAAACAAGAAAAAAATGAAAAGAAACAGAAAATGTTAGAGTAAATCTCATTTAAGTGACCATTGGCCCTTGAGTCGTCAAAAGGTTTTAAGGGATCCAAAAAAGTTCCAATTTTTTTAAATATAAAGTATTTTTTCATATAAAGCATTAAATGGATTGAAAAAATGTTAAATCACATGTGATAATTAAATCACATATATGTTTAAGGATATCCACAGTGAAAAGTTTCATTTTAAATATATCGAAAAATATTTAGTACTGAGACAAATCGTCATCTCAAAACCCGGATTAGAGAGCATTCACAATCAAGTCGATCGAGTAAGGTTACACGATCATTGGTTACTATTAACAACATCAATATGAGTTTTACAACATTTATTAATACCACAAGCGCATTCACTATTTGACATCTCTCTTGATCAATATTTTTCTGAGTTTATACTAATTATTTTCAATAAATGAAAATCTGTTAATAAAAATTATTTATTATAAAGAATCTAATTGGTTAAAATTAAATCTAAACATTTTTTAAAAAGAACATATTAAATTAATATATTAAAATTTTAAATTACATTAAAAAATAAATAATACACTCAAAAATTATTTTAAATTTTTTTACTTTAAAATTAAATTAAATTATTTTTAATTAGTAGGAATCAAAGAAAATACCAATCATCCATCTGTGCAGGAGAGGTAAATTCCGAATCAACATAAAACATGCAAAATATCAACACACAATTCGAAACATTCCTCACAGTTACACTGTAAAAATAGAATCTCTTCGGTTTCAAAGAATGAGTTTCTGTTTTACAGAAGGATTTTGATACACACTATGAGCGGCAGTTTTGTGAATCATTATTTATAAGACATTTTAACCATTTATTAATACTCAAAATGGGCACATCAAGACAGATTCAATTCTTTAAATCTTTAATTAAAGAAATAAAACTTTCTTATTAGCGTTACACAATATAAAACATAATCTTTTTCTTAATTTTCCATTTTAGTCTGATTTTATAATATTTAATAAAAAATTATGTTTGGTGATGATGAAGCATGGTTGAATATATGGCTGATTATATATCTATTTTACTGAAGTGAGCCAATTTGACTCATACTAAACGCGATCTCATGGCCGTATAAATATGTAAACCCCATTAAAATATGCGAAATGAGGGAATCTAAAAGTAGAGTAAGCCATATTTCATTACGTAAATAAAAATCATCATATATATTAAAAAAAATAATATATCAGTTTTATATATAGCAATATAATTTTAAATGAGTCAAATGGGCTCAATCCGTAAATCCAATGTTAAAAAAGCCGTAACTAAATTATTTTTCAAAAATATAAAATTCACAAGACTCAATATATGTGTATACAGTAGTGACAGAAAGTTTGACACAGGTACTGAATTTCTATTATTATTATTATTAATATTATTAATAATAATAATAATAATCATTGATGACAGAGTGGGTGGCGCAGTGTTGTGACTGCGGCGGATTGGTGACGGTGGCGACTCTATAGACAGAGGAGAAGAACAAAATAATATCTCACCCGGAAAGAGAGGAAATAAAATAGAGTCATTTTTTGATTTTTAAGGTTATTAAATTCCGTGCCCTAGTTATAATGAATTATTTCTTTACAAATATTAAGTAAAAAAATTTAAAAACATTGTCTAAAGAAAAGTTCTCGAATTTCCAATAAATGCTTGTTACATCTTTAATAAAATTTGTTAAAAATTTGATATGCAATAAAATTATAAAAAAATGTTTCAGTATAAAAAGAGAAGTAAATTTTCCTTCATTCAGTCTTTTGTCTGTAAAATTGTTGGGATATATATAATTTTTAGAGGTTCCTGTTTTACTCCGGAAAAAATGAGATTACACCTATATTATGAAAAGCTTCAACAACGAGACTTAATTATTTAGACGCTGTTTATGTCCTCAACCAAGGGAACTTTGGGCATAAATAGGAAGTAGATAATTGACTTTAAAATAACAAAATCTAAATTTTATTTACGTATAAAATGTAACAAATTGGTTATTGTAATATCTCCCGATATATTCTTTTATATTTTTATTATATTTCTTGTGCTTGGTGTTTTTTTAATGTGCCATACTTTTATATTCTTTTTGTATTTTCTGAATGGGTTATGTGTTTGGGTGTTTGGGATAGCTTTGATTTGTTTATTGTTTTTGTTTTTATAACTTGTTTGTTTATTTTTTTAATTTGTTTGTGGATTGCATTTGAATAAGGGATGAGGAAAGAAAAGGGGAACCTCGTTTTATTCCCTCCCGTCGTCAGGATTGTACTGAAGATTTATATATATACATAATTATATTATAGATCGCCTATGATCGATCGCAGAATTTGAAATTTAATAATTGTCTTACCTCATCATTTCTAGCCCCTTCGAGGACAGAAAACTTGGATTTATTGGAATAAAGAAATTAATAAAAAAATTTATTTGGTCAGAAATACGACGTATCACAGCAAGACATCTATCGTGTACCAATTGCCAGATTAATTTTTCGAAGCACATCGGTTGAATTGTGTAGACGATTTATATCCACTGAATAATATTTTCCGGAACATATTTATTGAATTTACTTGCCGGGTTATTATATCCAACTAATTCCAGATAACATTTTTTATTGATTACACTGATCTGCGAGACAAACATCAGTTGCTAAGCATTTGTCGTAGTCCGTGATTATTCTTTGACTGTTAGTGATAATCTATTGTACTAAAAGTTCTGTACGTTCGTTTTGATTCAATATCATTTTTTATTGTTAGTTTCCTTTTTAGTCATCTTCAAGCTAGATTAACTAAATAAAGTAATTTTTGGTCAGCTTAGTTTGCTTCTAACAATAGTTAAAATAACAGATTTGTCGTCCCAAAATAAAAGGAAAACAAATTTGTTATTTTACGGTTATTATAATCCGAATTCAGTTGACGTTCCAAGAAGAATTGACGTTCCATTGAAATAAAAGATCTTTTGTAGAATCTTTAACTTCAATTTGTTCTCCAAAAAGGCTTTTCTTCAAAATTAGAGTAAATCATCAAGAAAAATGTAATTCTGATGGTTCAATCGCCATTTTCAAGTTGTAAAAAAAACAATAAAACTTTAAATTTTTTATATATTCCATTTATAATATCCTACAAATATTTTGTTTGTATATTAGTATTATGATTAAAGTATTGTGATATTATTATTTATATGATAAAATTTATTTATAATATCTGAAGTAAATAAATGGAGCACAAATAATTAATTAATTTAATTATATAAAATATTATCAGATAAAATTATTTTAATAAATATACAAATAAAATAAAGTTTTTGTAATTTTTTTCATCCATTGATTCACGTTTGATTTGTCTCTGTCGGTTGCTGAAATGTTTACATTTTACTATTTTTTTCACTTAAAGCTAAAACCAAAATAAACTGGAATTAAATCGGCGGAATAACGTGCACCATGGAATTCAGACCAGTTATAAAAATTCTCCTTAAAAAATTCCTTGCCATACGATGTATTACAAATTCATGTTTCAAGAGAGTAGATGAGAATTCTAGTTATTTTTTCGGTGTTAGGTTCACAAAGATCCTCACCATCCCAAGAAACGTTTTACCATTTACATTTGGTATAAAGAAAAAAAACAGTCATCAAATTTAAGGAAAGACCTGTCCTAACGATTATTTTTTGAGATAATGGATTTATCATTGCAAATTGTACTTGTTCATTGTGAAGGACTCATGTGAAAAGCTCATTCCTTTAAATTTTGGAATAAATAATTTTTATAAATAATATTTGAAATAAGTAAATATTTAAAATCAAAAGTTGTCTAAACATTTATAATTTAAAAATATATCGTAATTAATTTTAAAAAGTTATTTTCGAGAATAATCGAATTTTATTTGAAGAGTAAAAAAAACTTAAAATGAAATTAATTGGGAAATAATGAATTTTTAAATAATTGATTAAAAAATATATATAAATACAAGGATAAAATAGGTTGTAATAATTTTAAGAATTATTCTAAATAGTTTTGTAAAAAAAATTTAATTAAGACTTTTATCATTAACGTATCGTAATAATAATAAAATTTGTAAATTACTGTAAAATACTATAAATTATTTTTTGGTATTTAAATTGTATGGTATTTAAAATAATTGTAGGTAAAAATGCTTTTACATATTAATAATAAAATTCTTAAATATTGAAAAAAAATAAAACATTAAAATCTTTATTAATTAGAAATGTTTCACAAAAAAAAGAAGTAACATTAAACTAATTCTAAAATAATAAAAAATCATTAAGGTTAATTTAGTAAAAATATGACAACAAAATTTTTATTAAATAGAATTAAAAAATTTTCTAATAAATAGAATTTTCAATTTTCAATTTTAAAATCACTTATCAGTTATTTATATTTATAATTTCATATTTTTATATAAGAATCTGGTCATAAAGAAAACGATAGAAAAGTTCCTCTACAAAAAATTTTTCTTAAAAAAAACAACAATTTTTATTACAACAAAAATTGTTAACTATAAATTGTTTGAATAATTGTTAATTGTGTTATTAATAAATTTTTGGTGTTAATGAATTCTAATATTGATCAAGAACCCAACATTCATCTTCTTTGTTAATTTACAAAAGCGATTCATTTCTAAGTGTAACTGTCATAAATATCAAAAGAAAATTTAAGCAAAGAAATGCGAGTTGTAAATCTTCGATCATCTTTATGTTTTTTCTGAAAAGTTCTGCAAACTTTCAGTCTTTGAATTAAATGAGATAGGAAAGTTCTCATTTGCATTCTTTTTAGTTGAGCAACTTTTTTTTGAGGAAACTCTGATTGTAGAAACCCTTTTAAGAGAAACTCAAAATGGGATTAAGGAATTGAGGAATTCTTATCTTTTACATCATTTTATTTTTAAAGTCTCTTCAAGCTACAGTCATGGTTTCTCTATTCTAAACTACAATTATACATTAAAATTATATTTTATATTAGGATGAACCAAAAGTTCTGTCCGAAATTTATAACTTTCCATCTAATTGTTTTTATACTAAAAATATAATTAATATCCACGTGTTTTGTTTTATAAAAAGTCTTGAGTCGCTCTATGATAATATATTTTACAATTAGTAATTTTTTTGACTTTTTTAGAAACATCCTAAAAATATAGAAATTTGTTTTCTTTTACCCATTAATGACGGCAGCAACAGAAAAAATATGCAACGTTGAAAGTGATAATTTTGTCTCGATTTTTACCGTCACAATCAAGCCGTCATTCGACGGTGAATTCTGAAGCGATTCATTAAGCAGTCAAAGCCAATCCCTCAAAGAGCACTTGTACATTGTTGTCAAAAATAAACCGACCTCAAACATCATTTGCGAGTCATTTTCACGATTTCTGCCGAGAAGTACCTTATGAATTGACTGAAATTGAAGTTCAATAACGTGTTAAGACCTGCTGAAAAATACTTAAAATTCTTCACGATGACAGAACTGTTACTTGTGGCAAAAGGTAGATATATTTTAATAACCTAAACAAACAATCAATTAGTGTAACCTGGGCAAATGATAAAATCAACAGCTAAAAGTGATAGATTCAAAAAAGAGACTTTTGTGCGTTTGGTGGAATTTCGAAACTGTAATTCCATTTGAGCTGCTTTTAAATGGTCGAACTATCCATACCGACGTCTATTACGCTTAACTTGATTGGATGTATGACAGAAAATATCCTGCTTTACTTAGACGAAAGCGCGCTATTCTGCAGTAAGACAACGAAAAATCACTCACCACCCGGCAAACCAAAGAAAAGATAAAATGTTTTTTATCTTTTAAAAAAACCGGTAGTAGCGACGGGCGGTGTGTACAAAGGGCAGGGACGTAATCAGCGCAAGCTAGTGACTTGTACTTACTAGGAATTCCTCGTTCAAGTGAAATAATTTCAATCCACTATTCCTGACACGACAGTGATTCAGCAGGTTACCCGGCCATTTCTAGCTAGGAATAAAACTCGCTGGTACTGCTATTGTAGCGCGCGTGCGGCCCCGGACATCTAAGGGCATCACAGACCTGTTATTGCTCCATTTCTATTGAACTTCTTCCACATCCAGCTTATAGTCCAAATCTTGCGCAGTCTATCAATCAACTTTTTCGTTCCAAGATGCACTTTTTTGTCACCGTAACTTCAACAGACTTGGTGAAGTCAAGCGCGGATGCGGTGAATCCTACAAAGACTAAGAATGCTACCGCAGCCAGATTGACCAACTTGCTGATAAATTAATTCAAGCCATTGATCTAAATGGTCTTTTCTTTAAATCTTGATTGTTTTTTAGTTGTTCTAAAACTATATTTCAGTTTTTAAAAAAAGGAGAGACTGGAATTTTTGGTGCCCCGTATTACTTCTTGAAAAGCATTTCTTTTTTTTCAAAGCATTTTTGAAAAGTTTTAACAATATAAAATATACATGTCCGTTGATTAATACATAAATCTCTCAATTGTAAATTTAATTAATAAATTAAAAGTAGTTTTTGATCATAAATTAAGTTTTTTTAAAATTAAATATATTTTATTGTTTAAATTTATAGAACAGTATTGTAATTAAAAGTATTATCATTATTATATTAATTTCTAATTTAAATGTATTCTATATTTTAATGAAAGAAAATATAATTTAAAAATAAAATAATTTTTAAGAGAGATTAAAATAGGAATACATTTCAACTTGAAGAATAATTGAGATTGAGTTCATAAAGAGTAAGTATATAGATATAATCTATACGGTTGCTAAGGGGACAGAATATTAGTTTGACAGAATCTGTCTGCAGGAGTCACCGTCAATCGATTATTTATTGTTTGGCTAGCTAAATGTCGTACTACAGATGCAGTCACAGAAGCGCTGCTCGCGCTGTCGCCCTCGCTCCCGTGCGACCCCCCTATCGATACTCGTTCACTCCAAGGCACCGTTTGTTTGGTGAAAAACTTAGTTACCCTTTTAATTAAATAAACACAGAAGAAATCATAAACAGCATCAACTTTTAAATAAATAGAAATATTTTTTTAACAGACAACACATAAGTAATGAGTTATGCATTTTTTGTGTTTTTAATAAACAAAATTAATGTATTTTTAGTAAAAAATTTTTTCAATGTTAGTAAAATTTAACATTTATTGAGATTAAGGGTCACAGTCGCTCTAAGCAAGAATTTCCGCTTCGGAGTTTCTATATCAAATTAATCCTGGAAAGTGTCATTAAAAGTAAGTTGTTTGCTCCGCATGCTCCTCAAAATTTTTTTTCAAAAGGTGTTTTAAAGAGTTAATTATTCGTTGGTGGAAGTGTTTTGAGCGAAATGGACATTATATTGAAAAATGATGCCTTCATACATTAAGCTTGATGTGTTGTAAAAATTTCCCTTTTTTGGAATTCATTTTGTCTTACTTATTGAACGCACCACGTAAGTCCTTCAAAGGATATGAGGGTGCCCTATGTACTATTTCAAAATTATTTTCTATTTTGTTATTTCCATTCAGTATCTGACATAATTTCAAAAACATAAACTGTGAGAAGTGGTTGCAACCTCAATATCAGGATTCATTTTTTTAACACCAAAATTTATTTATATAACAATTCACATCTTTAAAACAAATTTTCCTGTTAATTTAATTATCTCGACCCAAATTAATNNATTAAATTCTTTTCGATTTAATTTTTAAAATCCTGAAAATTTATTTCGAAAATTTATTTCAAAAATTATTTAAACTTTATTTTCAAAATTTATTTCAAAGTTTATTTAAAATTGCTTATTAAAA
>MQRK01228479.1:2797-32250 GCA_001938485.1 Girardia tigrina
ATATTCATGGAATTTAGAAACCTACTTTTGAAGGCTTTTTACCCAATCAATTTTCTCCAAATTTCGTACACTCACTCATTTTCAATGACAATAAATGATTATGTGAAAATTTGATCAAAATTTTTTTTATCCATACTTTATGCGGGCAGAACTTTACTGCCAATAGAATTTTTTTCTTATCTTTGTAGAAGAAAAAATTACAGTTAGATTTTTTAATAAATTTATTATGTTATTAGTAACTATTTAAATCTTTTGTAGAAGGAAAATTTTCATACAAAATATTTTTACAACTCCATTTTGCAATTAAATAATTGCTCTATATTCTCTAGATTCCAGAGTCCGAAATTTGCACTATCTGAATATTACTTTTTCCGATTGACAAGATGTTTTCTACAAAGATGTCTGTTCTAGAATTTTTAGGTAATGGAAAATAGATTTAAGCAGATTAAACGAGTTTTTAACCTCGGAATCATAGTAATGGTAAAAGTCATGGAATCAAACAGTTGACCAAATGATGAATTAAAGCAAGTGAAAATACTGGTCTTTCCTTTGATGTTCATTTAATGTTCATTTGTTTGTCATTTCTTGTTTACCGGAAACTTTTTAAGATCCCTAACATTTACACAATAATGCTTATCCATTCAACGTATTTTATTCATGGTATAATACACATATTTCAGTATTTTCTTTATGTTTAAAACGAATTTTCACTTCTCTTTATTAACATGGATGATAACTGTAAGGTTGTTTGTGAGTTGGATATATTATATGAGGTATGGAATATGGCAAAGCATGTTGTCTCTTCCAAATTTGTTTGCTAAACTATAATTAATTAAAAGTGAACGATTTCGTAGTAATTCATTTGCATTAATACGATTTGATTTAATTAAAATATGTTAAATTAAATTACGTACGATGTTTAACCGCGTTGGTTTGACAGTTATTTTACAAAAAATAGGAAACTGTACAAGAATATCATCGACCTTTATATGATGAATAAATGTTCGGAAAACGGTGTTACTTCTTCTCTTAAAAGTAACGATTCGCAGAATTTATTTTCTTTCTTTGTTTTTCTTTATGGATTGTCATTCTAGTTGTCCGAGGTTTGTTATCATATATTACTAATTATTATTAATATTAATTGGTTTTGAGAAGTGGGTTGGACAAGTCAAAGTTTGTAAATAGTGATCAAGTGTGGGCGTTCATGAGTCCAATTTACTCATGTACCGCTACTGACGAGTTAATGATCCATCAAATTCAGGCTTTAGTTAACTGATTGTGGTAACTTTAATATCTTGTCGGTGACATGTTTTATCTCTTACCTGAAACCTATTAATAATTAATTTAAACGTTTCTCCCACCAATTAGAATTAAATTTTTATAAGTAAATTGATAGTAGATTTCATAATTTTTGGATATGTTATTTGATGTCCTAAATCATGAATGTTTTATTTTTGATTTATAAGTGTTCTTTTATTTACTGCTAAATGATTGTAGACGATTCTGAATGCGATTATATCAGATCGTTATTTGTGATGTATTCGATCTTAACTGGCATAAAAGAGACTTGTTTGTACAATCACTTGCGATATTCTCTAGTATCTCTTCGTTCAATCATTGCCGTTTTTCATTATTTTGACACAATATAAAATATACCAATTCATACACAAATGGAACGAGTTTGTATATGTAAAATTTACGAAAATGAAACGAAAATTAGTTGAAAAATTGGTACTATGATCTTTATTTAAAATTATTTATTTCCATATTTAGAAAATTAGTGTATTTATGTTTCCTCATATGCCGCTTTAATGACTCTCCATTCACTCGAATGATAGGACGTTTCTTCATGTTTTTAAGCTGAAAATATAACATTTATGTCTTTCTATCACATTTTAGTTTTATTTCGTGTCTGAATCTAATGTTAATCCAATTCCTAATTTATCTTTAAACAATCTCAAACGCAATATTCGCGTTAAATTTTCAAAAAATATTATTTATTTTTTGACAAGTTTCTCCATTAACCTAACATTAAATAAAATTATAATAAAATATATAGAATAACTAGTTAAAATTTTTCAAAAATAAACCCACAACATTAATTTTCCTTTAAAAATCCGGGATCCGGAAAATTCTTACCTCACAATTTTTCCCCGGAAAAAATTAAAAACTAACAATAAAAATAAAAAAAATTCAAAAATAAAACAGAAATTCAAACATATTCAAACAGAAAGTCTAAAGCAACGCAATAAAACTGAACATTGCATTTATTCACGCATCTGATGTTCTAGATCAGTTTGAAGAATTACTAGATATTGACAAATTTCCTATTGAAGTACTTCCAATAGCTTCATATTTTAAAGATATATACATAGGAAAAAAGGTGCGCAGTAGACGTAGATCAGCTATTTTCGAAATACAGATGTGGAATCAATATCAACGAACGTTAAATGAAGTTCCTCATACAAATAGCTATTTTTAAGGTTGGCATCGTGGATTTTCACAGATGTGTGGTACAGTTTACCCAAATATATATATATAGATTCATCGTTGTTCTCAAAAATCAACAGTTTTCATCAATATTATCGCTCTCAGCTAAATTCCGAGATACCTATCACCTCAGGAAATAAGAAATATCAAATTATTTCAAAAAGAGTTCACTCCATTGTTTGTGACCATGATAAAAGATGTAATAATATGAAGTATCTGAAGGTATTGCATTTAATTTTAACTTCTAAGTTAAAAAATCTGAAAATCTAATTTGAATCAATAAATTTAAAAAATTTTCCATCTTAGTTTAATTTTTTTAGCTTTTACTTTTAATTTAGTATATAATTTATGATGTGTTATATAAATATAAAAATTATTTTATATTTGAAGTGTATATTTCGTTCCCAGAATTTGAATATTTTTTTTGTAATATTTTTCATAAAAACTAATAAATCCTACTAATAAGTGCTCAAGAATTCGACATACTTTTAAATCAATAAATTTATCACAATAGTATTTTTTTATTAATAAAACACCAATTATCTCGGGGACGAATTTTCCGACACCCGAAAAATCCTATAGATTGTAAGTTTCCGACGAAGTTCTTTCGGTTTATCAAACGTCGAATATATTGAATCGAGACCCAATAATAATAAAAATGCCCTAAAAAGTAATGAACACATAATGTGATTTCCTTTAGAAGCATATTTTGGTGTTGAACACAAAAAAATATACAAATGAGTTAAGTAGCATGATTGAAGGTCAAAGAGGCATCACTGAAAGAGAACTAGCTGAATAATAATAAAACAGACTTATGGCATCTAATTAACATAAAAAAATTACATAAGGATGAAATGGTATGATAGCATTCTTTGGAGAATAAATAACGATAGAGTAAAGTTGCAAATAG
This sequence comes from Girardia tigrina, assembly GCA_001938485.1. Lineage (NCBI taxonomy): Eukaryota > Metazoa > Platyhelminthes > Tricladida > Dugesiidae > Girardia > Girardia tigrina. Next base: position 6,198 of record MQRK01228479.1, read on the forward strand.
TGTCAACGGGAAAGAATGATTAATCACAGAGATGAGATTGAACATAGTTTGATAGTGGAAGTTTTATAAAAAGAAAAGGACGCATACTAAGAATTCTGATGCCAAGGTGCACACGATTTTTACAGCTGTGTCCTCGATCTAAAATGAACATCTAGAATATCATTTTCAAAAGTTTTTCAAATCTCAAAAATATATATTTATAAATATATATACAATCAATAAAAATATAAGCGATAAAAGATCACTGAATTGTCATTCAAAATCCAAGCTGCCTTTGGTCAGAAGAAGAGATGTTTTCGAATATAAATAATAATAACAAAAATTTATATTATGATAAAGATTTATTCGGAAACATAAGTTAGTAATTTATGCGAGAAAGTAAAAAAATCATGTATGATTGTATTTGACTGAAATTTCTGGACAAAAGCAGAGACTAATGTTTTAATAAGTTTTGTTCAACACTAATAGAAAGTAATTTTCATTATGGATTATTTTTCATTTTAGGTGCGTCATCGCGATTTGAGAAATATAATGCATTTATTGAAGGAAAATACTTCACAAAATATGCTTGTACATTAAGAAACGAAACGTTCTGTGTTACCAAATTTTTAAGAGAAGCAAGTGGAATTGAAGATATTTTTCAAGTTATTCCACCAGCAATATTGTTAAACAGATGCCCAAATAGATGCAATTGTTTACAGCCAAACGAAGACTGTTTACCAACGGCTATAAGAAACCGAACGGTTTATATAAATACGGTAAGATTATATATATACAAATTATAAAAAAATATTAAAATTTTTATTTTGTATTAATTTCTTCATTCCTCTTTCTTAAACCACGCTATCAAAAATTTAATAATTTAAATATTTTATATATTTTGTATCAAAAGAGATATTCGTGGATTCCGCGTAATTTTTGATCTATCATAATTGTACAATGTTTCTGTAATTTAATTTATAAATAATAAATCAGCTGCCAGTCTGGTAACATTAATTAGCAAGAAGAATTTTTAATACTTTTTTAATAATAAATTAATCATCTGCTGATATCGGAATTCTATAATCCAAAATTCGATAATGTCTAATCAAAATAATAATATAATTAAAATAAGCAAATAAATTTAGAAATTAATGAAGAAAAAAATATTGATAATTTATATTTAAATAAAATTGCTTTAATCTCAAAGCGACTTTGAAAAAGTAATTTAATTTAATGGAAATTAAAAGTAATTAATAATTCGGAGAGATACAATTACTCATAAGTAAAAGTTTTTAAAAGTTAAAAATTTTAATAGGTTTATAAAATTAAAGTTGGAAAGATAACTGTTGTATATGATATACTGCCGTATGGTATATAACAGCGGTGCCAAAAATGCGGCTCTTTAAAGGGTTCTGTGCGGCTCCTTTTGAAATTACGGGAGAATTTTACAATAATATAAATTAATACAAAATCTATATTTGATTCTTGGTGATTTGTTTAGTATGCGACAGAATTTTAGATGTTAATCTAAGAAAATAAAAGTATTAATAATTTCATTCACTAATCCACTCTGAATTATCTTTCTCTGAATAGAAAATACATATTACAAAGTGAATAGAGAAAAAGTTACAAAGTTGCCAACTTGACCAAAATCGTTTCGCAATAGTTCACGTGGTTTTGAAATAGGAACTTTAATTCGAAATTTAAACAAATTAGACTCAAAAACGGGTGTTCATCTTTTAAATACTAGATATAGGCTACCTAACATTAAACCAGAAGAAATAACAAGCAATTTCATTCATAGATATTTTTTCTGCAACCTCTCAAAGATTGACGAAATCAAGGTTTTTAGAAAAACAGATAAATTATTTGCTGGAATAACTCGGTCATTAGAAATTAGAGACATTTTCTTTATAGTCTCTTAATTACAGCATATGATGGATGTGCAAGACATGCGACAACATTTTAAATCGACGCACTTTTAATCAGGTAACTGAAGCTCTGAAGTTGGCCTAGAAATTACATTTTCGTCATTTTCACATAGTTTAGAGGTCCATAAATATTTTCTTTTATGACGTAATGCCTGGATATTGAGTATTTCTATAGAAAGCAACACTGTAAATGAAATTATGTTGAAAGAAGAGTCTCAGCTAAAAAGAGAAAAAATTTAAGTAGGTCAAAGTTGAGAAAAACACTAATCTGCATTTACGATATTTTGTTTCCCAACTTTGGATGACCATAACTAGCGAACCAGAACACCTATAACAATAAAACTCGATATTTCACGGTTTCATAAGGACATCTAACATATATTTTAGTTTCATGCATTTTCGAGGTCAACAACTTTCATCAAAATTATCCGTCGATTTTCAATGGAATGGCCCAAGAGTTATTATGAAGTTATTTTTTTACAAACTATAGACAAATGTAGCGATAAAATTTGAAGTTTTCTTGTTTTTTATTCAGTGACACTGGATCTCAACGATGTCTTAAATCATTTATTTATATAAAGAAAATGTCAATTAATAAATTTTAAATGTCACACATTTTATATTTATTATGTCAGATCCATCATAATATAATCACATTAATATTTGTCAATAAAAATATTAATTTTATTTGAAGTTAATTTTGCTCTTTTTTTTCAGTTTTAAAATTTGTATGACATTTAAATCTGAAATAAAAAAATGTTTTTTGTGAAAAATATACGAACTGTGACAATTATAAATAATAAACAAATCTTTAAGAGTTGATGCTTAACATATCAATATATTTATATATAACATACAATTAATGTAACACAAATAATTTAATCTTTTCCAACCTCCTATTAACGAATTGTAATTTACTATGTTCTTTAGAAGGTTGTATCTAAAAATGGATTGGTTGCTTTTAATATAACCAGTGTAAGGTTACTTTTTTAAAGCTTTAAGATTGCCAAAAATATACATTGTCTTATAATAGAAGCATTTTAAACAAGATAGGCCAAACTGGATGGGGTCCAACGTAATAGAATTCTGGTGATCTTTATAAAAACAATGTTTATAAAAATAAATTTTAAAAAATACTAAGGTAATAATTTTGGTAATATTTACGGTAATATATTTGAAAAAATAAGTAAGCATAATCAGAGAGTTTCAGTTCAAATGATCCTAAAAAGAGCTTTATGTGTCATTCTCTCCCACACATTATATTCAAAATAAACACTTATAAATTTCAGTTTTCCTTATCATATTTTTAATCAAAATATATTAAAATATCTGTAAATAGGAGTAAAATGATAAAAGTGGTAAGCAACCAGAAAAAAATGTTCCCCTTCGAATGACTGATTCAGTGGCCGAAATTCATATTTTTTTCACAAAATAATAGATTTTCTTTAAATCAGTAACGTTAAAATTTTTTTGTAATTTGTTTGAAAAACTATACGAAAACTTTATGAAAAAGAATATTATCCCAGAGATAGTCGTTCAAAAGTTGTAATTAAAATTAATTAATGTTCTTAAAGGACAAAGAACATTATCAACTATTTCCTGAATTAATTATGTATGTTTTGGAGTTTAGTTTAATGCATAATTTATTATATTTTGAATTTGATTCACATGTCTTAGAAATGAGATTAAATTAATTAACAATCTTTTTCCATATATGTTGAATTTAATACTTATGACTCATTTATAATATAAAATATTTTTTTTTTTCAATGCATTGCAACGATCTTAACACAGTCACGATTCTGTGCCAACAGTACGTTGTGACCGAAGTCTTCAAATCATAGTTTTTTTCTCCATACATTGATCCGGTGTGTTAATTTTTATTTTAGAAAGAAATCTGAAAGTAAAAATATAGATTAATTAGAATCTTATAATGTTACAACACCAGAGAAGAGAATATTAAGTCTAAGAATGTCCCAGGCATTAAATGTGTTAATAATAATAACAAACATATTTATTCAAGGCAATATCAAATTTTTTTGGTAAACAAGTTATTTATAAAAATTACCACTTGTCAATATTAATGACAAATGTTTGAATTTACAATTGATCTAGATTTTGTACAAATGACAGATGTGAATCAATAGACAGATTTGTGTTTCACAACACCCAGTTTGACATTAAAATTCTTTCGGTACCATGCTAAGCCAAGTTTTGTGAGCATATATTTAATAAATTTTTCATAATTTAATAATAAACAACTTTTACTTGGTGAACTTTAAAATTTATTGACAGAATGTAGAACACTTATGCCCATACATCAAACTCTCATACATCCATTTCAGACTAAATCTATTTTGTATCGGTGGTTAATTTGTGATTAGTCTGGATTGGTATTACAATACAATATTTTCTTATTCAAACGAGAAACATTTAACCCGTATTTTTTAGATTAATGATTAGTTAAAATTTATATAATTAAATGTTCTCTTTCACTTTTACTTATAACGAACATCATCAACAGCACATATAATTCATTACGTAATTTTTTTCAATAATTATTCAAATCTATTCAAATGTTTTAATATATAAATTTAATTTTTCTTTATTATTATTTTATATTTTAATTTTATATATTATAAAATTTATATAGATTAAGTTATTTTTAAAAAATATCAAATTAACGTTCACAAAACTGGTTAAAAAATTGATACAATATATTGATTTGATTCGACAGTGTACCAACCGTTACGCTTGTTACATTTAAAAGGTTACAGTAATTAATAGATTTATGATAACAGATTTATCTTCATAGTTAAACTAATTTTGGATTTATTTGATAAGAAACAAAAAACATCATCATATATTGATTGACTTCACTCTTTTGACTTGAGTTCCCTTAAGTTTATTAATTTTAAAAATCTTTTTTTTAATTTGATTTTTTATGGAAGTAAAAAATATAATGACGATAATTTTTTGCTAATAGACATTTTTTTCCGAATGAGAATTGAACATTTTCAACATTTAAATTTTTTCTTTTTAGACAAAATATGCTTTTTTATAATTGATCTGAATTTATATTAAAGTTTTCAATTGGATTAGTTTTTTTGTCTGTTCATTATTTACTTTCAATATCTTATTTATTTATTATTTATGATAACAAAAGTTTGTTTATGTTTTTAAAAAACTTATTAGACTGTACACTGATTTAAATATCATATTTTGCACTATTAAGTTCAATTATGATCAAAAGGAGTCGAGTCGTGCCCTCGTCCTGGTAGACCATGTTGACTGCAAATGTACAGATAGGTGAGATAAATTTTCTGTATGTGGTTAATAGAAAATGGATGCATATCTCTGTGGTAGTTCAATTATCATTAGACAGTATATTATTATGCGATTTTATTTATGACATATCAGATGTTTCGATATATCTTTCATTTCTAAGTTAGATAATTTTTTTCATTCTTATTATTCAACAGAAAAATATATTTTCCAAATTCGATATCGTATTAATGTCAAATTTTGATTTGGTGTCGCTAAGGAAAATATTGTTTTGATTCATTTAAAGAACTATTAATTTACTTAATGCTTTAATTAAAAAGTTTTACTGGTTCAGAGATATCATTGTTTTCTGTTAACTTATAAATTTATTTTTACAAATTGGTAAAATTCATTTTTTCTGAGAAGTATTGTGGTGTTTAATATTAAAACTATATTTTATTTAAAATTTTACTCGGCAACATTTTCATTTTAATTTGATATATTTATTTTTACATTAGTTTTGTATTTTGATTTTGAGGGACACCTGTCGCCGTGATCATTGAAAATTCAAAATTGTATTTATAATTATAATTGTATTAGACATTAGACGGGACTCGACAAAATAGCGAACGACAACATAGCGCCGATCAAATAGCGATGACAAAATAGCGCCGACCACTGTTTTTTATTTTCATTTAAAAAGTAAAAAATAACTTCCGTTATCGAGTATAGGACAATCTACCTCTAAAGAACGCTTTCAATTTGACCTTTTGATAAAATAAATTTAGTAAATTATTTTAATTTGATTTTTTTAAATAAATAAAACTTTATAAATTTTGTGATTGTATTTATAAAAATTATAAAATATATTGATCAAAGCACAAACATTGATTCAGCAAAGAGAGTAAGCCAATTAAATTTAGACGGCCTGTCCGAAAACCATGCCATACACCTGCACCATGGTGACTCACACCGCTCGCCACCATCTGAGTGGTGCTCGCTATAGGACTGGAGGGGCAGACCGCCCCCCCACGCCCCTGTTGGATTCTAAATGGCGCCCCAAGATGACTTTTATAAATGTGTAGTTTTTTGTACAAGAATTAGCTCCATTATGATTAACTTTCATCCTTAACACTGACACAGGGGTTATATCTTCTTTGTCTACTCTAGAAGATATTAATTTTTGGGAATCAAACGAACACAAAGGAAGTGTCAGAGCAGAAGCTATGGAATTATCTGTTTAATAACAAAATATTCTTTTGTTTTTCTTATACTATTTCTCCAAAAGTTGTTAGATCACATATTTGCTTTATCAAACTATTTGCAACAAAAGGATTTTGACATTGCATTTGCAAAATAATTGATTGATGCAGCCAAAAAAATGTTTGCTGATATGAGAAGTGATAAAGCTTTTCAAAGTCTAAATGTTGCTGTCCAATTATTTATTAGCACACATTGTGCTGAACAAGATGTTGAAACCGAATTTAAAGAAAAGTGAGTTGCAAAAATGAAATGTGTGTCTGGTGAACTTAGCAGGGATGAAAAAGTTGATGATCCAGCTATAGGCTTTAAATGTGAAACATACTTTGCTGTTTTGGATACCTTTATAACACAACTAGAGGAACGCTTCAATGATTTTCATAACACAGTTTCTTTATTCTCCTGTCTTAATCCATCACAAATATTAGAAGAAAATAAAGGGTCTTTTTTTAATTTATGATAAATTTACAAAAACGATATTAACATTGAAGAATCAATTCTAAAATATGACACCTTCAAAGATGTGTATGCATCAATACGTTCATCACTATCTTGTGAATTATAACTGAAAGAGGTGCTGCCTTTCTTAGTTGAATAACAGATGGCTCCAGGACTCCCCAATTTAGCAATTCTCTATAAAATATACTTGGCCCTTCCTGTTACATCTGCAATTGCTGAAAGAAGTTTCAGTAGACTGAAAATAATCAAGAGTTACTTGCGGTCAACAATGACAAATGAATGACTGTCTGGATTGACACTAATTTCAATAGAAGGTGAACTGGCAGAAAATATTGACTTTGAATCAACAATAAATCGTTTTGCTTCAATGAAATCACGAAGAAAGCAATTTAAATAGTAAATAAACTAGCGAGTCAGTTTTTACTTTAAAAAAATATAGTATTGGAATAGTTATACATTTTTATTACACTGTTTATATTGCATGTATGTAATCGATAAATTAAATTAAAATTTAATTACTAAATCTACTACTAACAATGCATGTCTTTCGTGCCAGATTTTACGGCCGGAATAAACCCAAATATTATTAAATGTCGGTAATAATGACGGGTAAACAAAACTTCATTATTTTAAGTTATTTATTTTTTGGTGCTGCCTACCGCTGGAACAAGATAGCGGGGAGCCTACAAATCGTGTATATTATATTATTTACTCAATATTAAAATTAGTAGAGCTAGTACACCTTTATCCTTTTTGGCGNNCCCCCCCCCAAGCACCAAAATCTAAATCCGCCACTGATTGGTACATATAATACAAAACAAATAATATACAAAGCCACAATTTTAATAATTGATAAATATTAGCGCTATTTTGTCGTTCGCTATTTTGTCGGGAACCTCATTAGACAGTATATTATTATGCGATTTTATTTATGACATATCAGATGTTTCGATAAATCTTTCAAACCATTATTTTATTAAACACATATTTAAAAAAATGCGTTATTGCTATTTTAATATTAATTAACTTTGAAAATAATTTTCGTTCTTTTCCTTTATAAATGGAAACTCATTCCAATGACCTTAACCATAATATTATACCATATGGTTTATATAAACACGATTTTCTGATGTAACAAGTCTTTCTCTTTCTATTTACATCGGTATATTATGTAAACTAAAGCGAATCTTTGCATCATGTGATTCCAACCGTCTTTACTTTACAAAATTACAATGTTAAAAAAACGAAGACAAAATTTAAGTGCATTCAGGGTAATGTATATCCCCCTTACGTGATCTATCAGACACACTACACTCGCTGTGAATAACTGTAAGATGAATTAAGTTTTTATTATTTCTGTATATTAAAAAATGTTGGACTCTAATAAAAGAACTGTCCTATAAAAAGTACACCTATGTTTCTCTCGAGGTATTAAATTGGCTGTCGAATTAACTATATCATTTTATAAGTTAGAGCAGACTGAGTTTGTTCTAAATGTTTTATCGTGAAAGACAAAGGTTTTAGGCGGTTTGCACGTAAATAGTTAAACTTCAAAAAAACTTTTAGACTTTAAAATATATTAATAAAATATTAATTTATGTTAATTTATGTTATTTACCTTAAGTAAATTTAAATTATTTTATTTTACAGCTTTAATTTAAAATTTTATGTTATCATCGTTTTTTTCAATGAACAATTAAGTTTTATTAATAATTTTAAACATAAACATTTAAATATTAGGTTGGGGAAAAAGTAATCCATTATTTATCGATCAAACAATTTCAAATTTATGCTCTTTGTCAAGGTAACATTTCACAGTAATTTTACAAAAAAATTTTGCTTTTTTTCAGTTCTGAGTTACAGGGTGTTAAAAATGGAAGTCAACAAAGAAAAAATTTGGTACATTTTACAGTTTTTATTCGATAAAGACGAAAATGCAGGCCTGGCGGCTGTTATTGTGAATGGTGTTTATGGTGCCAATACTGTAACAGCTAATTACACGAAATTTTGGTTTCGTCGATTCCATGGATTCAATTTTGATGTTAAAGATGCACCTCGCACAGGCAGGCCTATAGTTGAAAATGTCGATAAAATCTCGGCAATGATCGAAGTTGACCGGCATGTTAGTAGTCGTAGTATCGCACAGGAGCTGAAGATCGACCACAAAACGGTTTTAAACCATTTGGGCAAAGCAGGATTCAAAAAGAAACTTGATGTTTGGGTTCCACACCAATTAATACCAAATAACATGATGGATCGAATTTCCATCTGCAAAGCCTAGGCCAAACGAAATGAAATCGACCCTTTTCTTAAACGGATGATTACTAGGGATGAGAAATGGGTCACATACGACAATATTGTACGAAAACGATCATGGTCAAAGCACGGTGAAGCACCTCAAACGGTCGCCAAACCAGGACTAACGGCCTGGAAGGTTTTACTGTATATTTGGTGGGACTGGAAAGGAATCATTTATTATGAGTTGCTTCCGTATGGCCAAACACTAAATTCAGATCTGTACTGTCAACAACTGGACCGTTTGAAGATAGCAATTGATGAGAAACGACCAGAATTGGCCAACAGAAGAGGTGCTGAGTTCCATCACGACAACGCCAGACCACATACGTGTGAGGTGACTCGCCAGAAACTCAGGGAGCTTGGTTGGGAAGTTTTAATGCATCCACCATATAGTCCTGACTGGCACCAAGCGATTACCACCTTTTTCTCGCATTGCAAAATTTCCTGAGTGATATGAAATTGGGATCAATAGAAGATTGTGAAAATCGATTACTACAGTTTTTCACCAATAGGGACCCAGACTTCTACGAGAGAGGCATTATGAAGCTACCTTCAAAATGGTAACTAATTATACAACAAAACGGTGCATATTTGACTCCAAGAGGACAATCCGAAACATGTTAAATAAAGTTTTGAATTTCACGCCAAAATAATGGATTTCTTTTTCCCCAACCTAATATAAAAAGATTTTACCTAAATTTTTACACAGAAGGCTTAATAAGAATATTTTTGATTTGATTCACTGTAAAATAAAAATAAAATTTAGCAAATTATGAAACAAATGGTAGTTCGAAAATAGAAAAATTATTTCATAGCAAAAATGCCAAATATTAATCGTTAAACTCAAAACTAAATAAAAATTCCAAATATAAATCAAAAATCCGAAATCAAAATACAAACATAAAGTGAAAATAAAATTATCAATTTTAAAATTAAAACTCAATGTAAAACTAGTATTTTGAAGAACAGGTTTAATATATTTTTATTCCTTTTTTAATAAAAATCATTATATATGTTATTGTATTGTCTTTATAACTGTTTGAAGCACAATACTTGAAGGGAAAATATTTTTTTCAAAATGATACTGTAACAATATTTTTCATAAATAAATTTAGGTGTTTGGAAAAAAAATGTATATCTTTTTTCGAAATGAAGCACAACGATGATAAGTCATGTAAATGTGAATGTTCTAAGGGCCACCAAAAGACATGTAACAAGATTTTGAAAGGATATCGAAATTTTTCAGAATCAGAGTAAGGACTAATATTTTTTAGTCATTTATTTTTATTTAATTTATTTTTATTAATTTTTTAATATTAATATATTTTAAATATTAATAAATATTAAATATTATTTTTTTTAAATATTAATAATGACATATTTATTGTTATAACTCTTGTTTTTGACATTAATTTGTTTCGCAGAAAAATATTAGGTAAAATTCTATTTAATTTATAATATGTATTATATATTTTATAATCACAGTTACTGACCGCCTGATTTTAAATTTGAACGTTCTGACATCTCACAATCTCAGATATCTCAATGAGTTAAACTTAAACATGTCAAAACTTTCTTAATAATCTTACATTTATTATTCATGTCTTTTTCATGTTGTTCAAAAACATTATTTTCCAATAATTTTTGAATTCATAGTATTTTGAACATTTGAAGTTTTACGTCACATTAAGATTATAATATTATTGTTGTAAAGTCTTCTTTTCAAAGAACCTTAGAGCTACAAAATCTATAAAAGTAGATCACATACAGTCTATTTTTTATAAAATTTATCAAAAAAACTTTTATGTGTAATAAATTTATCATCTTAGATTTTTTAAATTATTTTGAATAAATACACAATAGTGTTTAGAAAAAATTTCATAAAAAACAAAAATTAGTGAAGGCAAATCTTAATGGACACCCTTATATTTATTATTATTATCATATTTGATTTTCAAAACTAATTTACACTAAGGATTCAGAAATGTGAAAACAATTGTTAAAAAGTATATCCATTATATTATGAATTTATATTATTTTATATACTTATAAATAAAAAGTGAACGCCATTTTTCACAATTTATTTTTATAATTAATTTCGGCGGATTACCCGCCATCTTCAGACTAAATTAACACTGGCTTTTTGCAGCTTATATATAAGAAATGTGATTATGTAATCAATCATGTAATAAAGGCTCTATTTGAAAATGTTTAACAGAGAAGTTGAATGTGAAGCTTGAATATTAATTTTTGGATCCATGGATCTTATTAATAAGGCCTCACACGTTACTCTCTCCCAGTAATTTTTAACTCAATTACACAGAAGTTTTTTAATTTTCTGATGAGGATAGACTAAAAATAATTAAAGAGCTGTACGAAAAAAAAATTGACGACCAATTAATGGGACTTTTAACAGAATATAAATCAATATTTATGGCCGACAAATGTGATATTAGAAGAACCTTACTGATAAAACATAAAATCGAAACGCATGGAGAACCGGTATTAGTGAAACCGTATCGACAGCCGAAACATTTCGAAGAAAAATTAGACGATGTCTTTAGAAATTATGAAAAAAACGATATTATCGAAAAGTGCAGTGATTTAAAAAATGATTTTAAAATTATGTGTAATCGATTTAAAAATTACTGGGAGAGCTTAATGTGTGAGGCCTTATTAATAAGATCCATGGATCCAAAAATTAATATTCAAGCTTCACACTCAACTTCAAATCAAATCTAATAAATGTAATGTTTTTTTATTTAGTTTGACTCCCATTTTCGTTCAATACTTTGATCCAGTATTGGATTCCATGTAATCAAGATCTTCTCTTTCTACTGATTAAACAATTGTTACTGTATTGTCACGTTTGAAATTATATTTTATTCTTCTGCAAACAAATTTTTATTCATTAATTCTGAAGTGAAAGTAAAATAGTAGTAAATATTGTTGGCAGTTAATTGCTACGGTCAAGAATATATACCACAATTTGCTATACTGAATTCAGAAATTGGAAAATAATTATTGAAATAAAAGCAACTGGAGTGTCTACATTTGTATCTTTAGTAAAAATTAATTAAAGAATCATCATTTAGAATTTTTTAATTAAGAGAAATAAGAATACTTGTGCGATAATTATTTATAGATAACACTGTGGAGCAGAATTTTTACAAAGCGATGAAGACAACGAGCCTTATATAATTTTGACATACTGATTTCAAATATCGTATTCATTTTTGATCATCAGACAAGGTTTAAAAATTATTCCCAATATAATATTTTTAGTACTTTTGACTCAGCTAATTAACATATTACTTTATGTCTTTATATTACATAACGGAAATTTAAAACCCTCTATCTCAGTAATGTACGTTGTATAAATAAAGGAAATTTATGAAAGCATGAGATCCATCCTTGAAGCTATTGATAACTGTTGATATTCTTGAAATATATGTGGTGATCTGAAAGTAATAGGTATCTTAATCGGCATTCAAGGTGGTTATACAAACCACTGCTTCTTTTTATACCTCTTGGATAGCAAAGTGAACAAAGGTCAATTCGTTATTCAGAAGTGGGCCCCAAGAGAAAATTTTACAGCAGGACAAGAGAATATCGAACATACTCCTTTGATAAATCCAAAAAAACGTTCTGCTCCCGCCCTAGAATATCAAATTTGGATTAATGAAAAACTTTTCCTCAGGGAAAAGCTTTTGAGTATTTGAAAAGAAAATTTCATCGCCTCAGTTATTGTTATAATGAAAATTGAGATTTTTTATTCACTGTATATTGAGTTAATCTATCGACATTTCCAACGCAGAATCTGGTTTTAATGGTTTTAAACTAACGCATAAGGTCTAATTGAGTGAAAAAAAGTAATCATAAAGTAATCAAGAAAACTTGCCACTGTTCACAGGAAGTTTTTTTAGAGACAAAAAGTGAGTTATGTTTTAAACTAATGATGTCAAGTATGTTTTGGCTGCACAAATGAATTCTTTCTACCATTTTAATTAACATGTGAACCACCTCAATAAATCAAAAGTCAATTAAGTTTAGACAACTTTATTGTTTTAAGTTTTGCGTTGTAACTAGACGTTATGCATAGATGCTTTTAATTTGTGTTATTTAATCTCCTTAAATAATACAAGAATAAAACTTTTTAGGCATGATAACAAACTTCTATTATAAAATTGAAAGATATTTGAGTGAATTTTGATTCATTTTTAGTTACGATTGCATTATCGGTGGTCAATGTATTATACCTGATTGCAAAGCTGGTCGACTATCAGAAGAATTACTCTACCTTAGAAGATGTCCGCAAGTGTCATATTAACCGAAATAAATCTATTTTCATTTATGATTTTTCATAAATATTAATTATTTTTCTACTTTTAACGATATATCAGTGGTCTACTTTTCAATGTATTACGAAATATTGGACGTAAATTATTTTTTTAATCAGTCAGATTGACAAAATAGAATCTGATTTTCTGGAAAATTATTCATTTTCTGACTTAATGCATTTACATATAAACAAGTCTGAATGAGTAGTTGTATTTTGATCAAAATATTTTCGGAAAATGTTGCGTAAAACAGTAGAGAAAATACATTTTTGTATAACATAATTGTGAAAATCTTAAATATAAATATAAATGTTGAAAGTTCTTTAGTTATTAAAAATTACATTTGTAATTTTAGATGTATTTAGAAAATTATAAAAAAAATAAACATTTATAATTTCGGACTTCATTTGTTGTTTAATCATTTATTTTAAAAATATTCAATGCATTGGATAGATAATTATTGTTAAACTAGCAAAAGACCCATTATGTATGACGTGGGAGCTAAATTGTCGTCTGTGAAAGTTTCTGTTTTAATTTTTATAATTGATTAATTATTTTTCCCAATTTATTGCTGTAAATTCGGTGTTCATTTAAAAATCGGTCGACCAGCATGGTTTTTGATCGATTTCGACGGCTTCCCTGCGTTTTTCGTCAAAGGCGCTCCACTGACTGAATAGCCTCTCTGGCTATGTCCTTGTGTGGATATTCTCCGGTTCCTCTGCCATTTCGCATTTTATTAGCATATATATTAGGGAGCGAAACATCGTATCGTACATCGTTAAATATGGTCGATACATCGAAACACGCATCATAAACGATGCATCGAAGGACTGCATACCTTTGTTATCTAACATATAATGAATTCTCACCTTTATTCACGTATATTAGGTTGATGAATAAGTTCCCGTCGTTTTTTGAATTTTTAATCAATTTAATATTTAAATCAAATTTTTCGATGTAATGTTATTTGAAAGCTATTGTTTTGCTTTAAAAAATGGTGTATTTTGTTTTTTTATTCAGATTATTTTTTGTCGATTTTTAGACCATTGAAATGGAGTGTCAAATCGACAAAAATGAGCATTTCCGACACCATCTATTGTTTGCGTATAAAACTAGCCTTTTAGAAAATTTTTAAATAACTATTTATATTTTTGAATACAATGTTTTGCAAATTTAGTTAAGCATATATTTATGTCTAATGTAAAATATTGGTGCAGAAATACTGGTCAACATATTGACATATGCAGATGATCTATGTATCTATTAATTTTGTTATTAAACATACCAGCAGAAAATATACGAGAAACCCATTTTAGGAAATCGGATGAACTACAAGTTTGACTAAGTCGAAAGTTATATGAGGTACTAACGATTTGGTTATGGAAATTTTGCAAGGTAAGTGTGGTGAGACCGTCACAAAATGGTTGAAGAAATTATGTTATCTTGGTAGTTTTTTGATCACTAGTGGGAACTGCTACCGAGATATTAGTTAACAGATACGCTACAAAATGCGGAAATTAAAAGAGTTTAAACCCATTTGCAATCGCGTTCTGATGTTATTGAAAAGGAAACTGATTGAATCGAGCATTTCCCTTCAGTCTATTATGGAGGTGAATTGTAAAAATAATTTAAGAATGTTGCATGATTAAAAGCTTTCCATAACAATTGTACACATACGACTCGTAAAATCTTAATACTTATTGTATTTAATGAGTAAATTCAGAGGAAGGAAGTGAACGAAATCAAAAGAGTTTTAAATTCTGAACTTGTTTCGGATAACCACAAATTCAGTGGCCGTAAAAAAGCAACTGATGAGAAAATGTATTGCTCGTGAAATGCTTTGGATCTTTGACAACGGTGACTTCTTAGAATATAGAGTGCTTAAATTTGATAGGGATCCTTGACAATTGTGATGAATTCAAACAAATGATGAATGAACACACTGAAAATCTGAAAGAGACTGTCGAACAAGAAAATTAATATCGAAAAATGTTTCAGTCACGTATCAAGACTGTACATTCTCTTCTTGCTATAAAAAAATTGCTGAGCAGAAGAAATTAAGAAATAATTAATTAAAAGATTCTTCATTAAAAACTGAACGCCATTTTTCCAAAATTTATTTTTGGTTTTGTTATTAATTTCGGCGGATTACCCAGCATCTTCAGACTAAATTAACATTGACTTTTTGCAGCTTATATATGAGAAAGGTGATTATGCAATCAACGTGTCCATTTTTAAGTAATTTTTCTAATAAAAACGAGAGATGTTCTTCATCTTGCGGCAATCCGCCGAAGTTAATTAGTAAATCAAAAATAAATTTTGAAAAATGGCGTTCAGTTTCAAATGAAGAGTATAAATTGTCATTAATTTTTACATTCCTTAATTAATAGATTATCCAATTTAATATCCCATTTCATTTGTGTCGATATTCTATATTTTCTGAGCTTTTCTCGATATCTTATTGAACAACCTGAATACCCGAATTTCTCTCTGAATTCTGGTGTTATGCCAATACAACATCAAATGTTCGTCGGTCTCTCATCTCATTCATCTCAAGTGTTTTGTAATTTGAGACCACAATTTCACCAGAATTCACTCCAAAAACTGATACAGATTGTTCAGGATTCAATTCTTCAACCAAAGGCTCAAGCACTTCACTTTCATCATCATATGGAGATTGAACTAAACTGTCAGTTAATGGTTCTTCAGGTTCTACCACCGTCACTTAATTATTTTAGTGAATTTCTGAATTCAACAGTCCAATAGCAGTATATATTTTATCTTCCGAGTCATTTTCTTAAAAGCTTATCTCAATTATTCTCCCATGATGAACAATATCGCTATTTCTTACAGCAAAATTACAAATCAAACTCAGCTGTTCTACCCCTTCAGAAACGTCTTTTTAAAAATGATTTTCAATCAAATTTAGATATTCGGTATCACAGATTTGGTTAATTTCATTTTTTTCTCTGGCTTTGAAACTTCCATTTAGCTTCCTCGGATCAATCAAAAAATATTATTTTCTCGTTTTCAAGAATTCGTGTCGACTTTCAATAAAGTCATCCATTCTACAACTTCCCTGATTTATGATTCTTTATTAAACAATTGTTGTTTTTAACTTGATCCCTTCTACCGTCGTATTTTCAAAAATTTCCTACTTTATTATCAGTCGTAATATGTGGAATGTCATCCTTTACTGTACCTTTAAAAGTCGTTTTTATCAGGAATACCTTTGACAATTACTGGTCCCAGCTGATTTGTTCTGCTTATTTTCGTTTTGTACTTTTAATCCATGAATTGTCTCTGAGGCTGATCTAAGAATTTCAGCCTCGAATTCTACATAAACTCTGAAGTTCTCAAAATTCTCCTCAAACTTAAAAGCTCCTACGACACAACTGTTTCCAATTTCAGCACCAAGAGCTGGGACAACATGTTTCTGCTAAGCTCAACATCCTTACAGAAGCCCTGCAAGCATAATTCGAGGCTCTCGAGCAACAATACAAACATGTCTAGTTGCTTCAAATCTATTCGAGACATCACAAAACATTTTGAGATAAATTGACAAAAATCCTTTAAAATTTTGTTAGTATCTAATTAATATCACGTGGAAGTGATAATTGAAAGCCTTTAGAAACTGGAATAAGAGGGACTTCTTGAAGAGTGAATCAAACAATGGTAAAACATTTTTTCCTGAAAAACAATTTAATATGGTTGTCGTTTTTCAATATTAATATTGGTTGCAATTAGAGATGCAAACATGAATTTTATTATCCTTAAATTGGATAACTGCGGTTAAAAACCTTGCCATAATATTATTATTATTATAAAACAATATTGTTACTTCCACTGACTTATAAAAACTAGCAATATCCATATGCAGCACCTTATTCAGATTTATTCTAAAATAAGGTGAGTGAATAAATTCAGATGTCTCTTTATTGCAAATTATCCAAGTAAATGTCTAAAACTAAATCTTCTAAAACTGTGGATTTAGAATCACATCAATGAGTGTGAGAAGAAATTAAGCTGTTACAAAATTGTAAATTTGTTGCCATCACACTGAAAAGAGTTAGGCCGCGAGAATATTTATATTTAGATACGTTTTCGTCTTCAACTGAAAATACAATTGCTGAGGATGTGAAAAGTTTGACAAACAGATGATGAAGAAATAGAAATGTACCTCGAATAAATGTACTTGATCTCTAAAAACAGAGAACCGACTATATTTTTTTTATATTTGAATGTTTTAACTTAACTTACTCCAACAAATTGAATTTGTTACATAATATCCCGAAAAAATAAAGATGTCGGATTTTAAATAATATTTTAAAAATTATCCTTAGTAGAAATGGGACACGTGTACAATTTTAATACTGGCCAAATAAAAGAAACTAGGAAAAAACTATCCATCACAAAAGTTTATTCAATTATTAAATAGATAAAAATTTCACTGAAATAAAAATCATTATAAATCATTGGAGGAAATTGAGAAATCACATAAATTTGATATAAATGTCGACTTTTACAAATGTTAATTATTGGGTTGTTGCATAAGTTCCCGCTGTTTTTTAAACATTTATTTTCAAAGAAATCGAAGAATTTTAACAACTAAAATAATGACTCAGTTAATTGTATATTTAATGAAGTCATAAAACTTTAACAGCAAAAATAATAACACTTCAATCAATTATGTACTCTCCTTTATTGTTCACTACTTCTTCCAATCTTTCCACCAGTTTGTTGATTCCATTTCGCCAGAAATCCTTAGGTCAAATCTAGAATAAGTTGTTGAGCCAATTATCAAGATGATCCTGATTTTTGAAGCTA
Source organism: Girardia tigrina (assembly GCA_001938485.1). Classification (NCBI taxonomy): domain Eukaryota; kingdom Metazoa; phylum Platyhelminthes; order Tricladida; family Dugesiidae; genus Girardia; species Girardia tigrina. The sequence continues at coordinate 24,559 of MQRK01228479.1, forward strand.
AGACTACTCATTTCATTTGAAAGGCAGTGGAAAAGATGGTAATCCGTCGGGGCGAGGTCTGGGAAATAGGGAGGATGTTGAAGGACCTCCCAACCGAGTTCTTTGAGTGCCATCTTGACAGTTTTTGCAGTGTGGGGTCGAGCGTTGTCATGGAGGAGGGTCACCTGACCTTGTCGATCCGGTCTTTTTTGTTGAATTACCTCATTGACTCAATGGAATTGGGCTTTAAAGAGATTCTTTTCTACTGTCATGTTCTTACCAAGAACTTCCCAGTGCATAAGACCTTCCCAATCCCACCATACGCAAATCATTGTCTTCATCGGGTGCAGGTCTTTCATGATCCTGGCTTAGGCTTCTCTCCAGGACTCACCAACTCTTTTCTTTGCTTCATATTCACAAGGAGGCACCATTTCTCGTCTCCAGTGACGATTCTGTATAAGAAACGTTGCCTGTGGCCATGGGTTCCTTGGTGTCGAGCGAGATTTTGAGCACCAATGGAAAGCCGCTTATCCTTCTGTTTTTGGGTGAGTTCGTGCGGGACCCAAGCTCCAAGCTTTTCAGTGAAACCCATCGACCGAAGATGGCGTGAAATTGTCGAAAATCACAATTCATCTTTTCGGCCAATTCTCTGCATGTCTGGCGGCCATCTTGCTTCAAAAGATCCCCGAGTTGGTCCTCGTCCATCTTGACTGGCAAAAACGATTAATTTAATCTTGTAGAGCATAGCACGGGCTTTCTAATGGTATATAACACTTTGTCAAACATCAAAAAGTCTTTGTAGAACAAATAGTTTCATGTAACGGCGGGAACTTATGTAACAACCCAATAAAATAAATATAATGAATACTATATCTATTTCTATAAGAAAGAAAACAAATTATTTATTAGGAGGTCTATAATTATTATATAATTAACGGTTGTCTTATGTCAACTTTAAACAGGGCTACTCTATGTTTGGGGTATGACATACCCCATGACATTACTTCGTATTAAGTTAGCATCATCTGCTAACGTGCACATAAATGTAAGCGATAGGCTTTGGGGCAAGTATTCACGAATAATTGTAAATTACGGTTTTTTAGAATTCTAAAAAGAGTTTTTAAGGTCGATATTTGGACCTTTTGGAGTAATTTCATTTTTTGTAATTTTTTTATTAGTCCAGAAACATTTTTTCCACCGGACTACATTTTTGTGGACAAATATTACTATAGGGATTCGAATGAAAAGAAAAGCAAATCAAAACCCTCGACTTTTCCCTCCGAAATTTAATTTACCTAAAAACCTCATGTCCATTGTTACGTGGAAATACTAATATACACAACTAAACACATAAATTTATACACAAGCTGATTTCAATCAAGATATAATTTTATGTAATCATCAACTTTCAGACAGTTATTTACAAATGAGTTGCTGCAGCAGTAAACTCGTGTTCACAACTGAAACACAAAAGAGATTGGTGCGGTGCACTGCACTGTGGTTGCTGACACCGGAGGAAACCGGGAAAAGTCTTCCGATCCAATGCACAAGGACAGAAATGGTATCTTCCATTCTTCTCATACTTGAGAGGTTCATTCATGTTTCTAAAGGACTCAATGGAATGCTTAATTTCAGAACTCAACTTTCCACAGGCTAAATGGCATTTGATGCATCCATCTACCATTTGATGGCCAAGATTTTTCAGGAAGAGATACTGATGTTCTCCTCGTCGCGTCGTTTCAGGTCATTTCGATAATAAATGATAGTGGCATTGTGACCAGCCAGGTCTATCATTTTTCACTTACTCGTTTGTCCAGAATGTCTACTCCTGATTTCGTGCTATTGTTCTGAAGTACAGTGCAAGGCTTGATGCCAAATTCTGGTATGGGGACATTCTGGTGTAATGAGTCAATAAAGAGCACCAGGGATGATCCTTTATCCCAGAAAGACACTAGTGTGTTCCCATTGTTGTCGTAAAAAACTTTCGTATCCTTTCTGCTTCGTTCAGTCATTTGTTTAGCTGCCAAGAGAACTGTGCGATTGTTTTGACGCAGAGTGCCAACGAATGATGTTTTCCGGCTGCGGAGCTCATTCAAAGATCCAAAGAAGAGAAAACATTGTCAACAGTTGAATGACATTCCGTATCAAGATACGGTTTTATCAAAGTCATAGTCACCGACTTTAAATTCACTGATATTTTAGGTTCAATTGTCCCTTTTCCAATGTATAAAATAGAGTTTAATGCGTAGAAAGTTTCGCATTGCACTGCCAAAATAACTTAGCACCGAATTTTCTAGGTTTTGAGCCAATATAATGTTGGGATATTACTCTACCATGAAATTCTAAGAACTGCTCATCAATCGCGAGTCATTCGCTAGGCACATAAAACTTTTTAATTTCCTTGTTGAAAGCATCAAGGATGTTTCTTATCGGTGCCAATGGATCAGTAGAATTCCTTCTCAAAGGGTCATCAAAGCGTAGTGCGCTTTTGATTTCAAGGAATTTTTCCATGCTCATGGTTGCTATGCACACGGCAAAACTATCACTGACTGACAATAATTCTTTGACGTCACGGTATTTTGCCAATTATAATCAAAATGCAAATATATACCTCTAATTCGAGGCGGTCGATAGCATGCCATTTCTTTTTTTTCTATTTGAATGCGTTACATTCCAAGGATGAACCAGTCTTCTCCCTTGCAGATTGGAGTACATTAGAATGTCATCAAATATACATTTCAGTAACATAAAGAGAGTTTCCATGTCTGTGTATGGATTAATGCCTGGTGCCCATACCTTTCTGAAATTGAATCGGCGTCAGAGGGAAGGATGAAAACAGAATCTTCTTCTGAGCTTTCAACTGATATCTCATCTTCATTAGCATCTCTTAATGTTATATTGTCAGATTCACTCACATATTCTATAGAGGTGTTTGCTTTCATAAGACACAGAAGTTTGTTTACGCATGCGTCGTTGTGGTATAGTACTGGTGAAGACTCAATAATGCTATCCAGTAGCAGGTAGTGGAAGTGAAAAATATATGTTGTAGGGCGGAGAACAATATGAGTACGCAGATGTACTAAAAGCCATTCTCTATAGTTATGGCGCTGTTTGGAAATTACTTACGGTTGACAATACATGCTCTCTCCTTGGAGTTACTATAAGCAACAGCGAATTAGAGAGCATGTATGAACATGGCCTATGTGATGTGCACAGCATATATTTACAGTACCACTGTAAAGGCATGGAAATGTTACTTGTGAATAGCGACAAGTATCCACAACAGTTAGCATGCACCCCTACCAGGCCTCTCCTCACTGCATTTAGCATGAAATAGAAGTAGAAGAGAGAACTTCAGTCCATAGGCAGTAAATATACTATTTTGCTATCTTACTCCCATTGGCCGACAATATCACTCGGAAGGCACTGTGATATATCGCATGAAAATGGGGTAGTGGCTATATACAATATGCCTATATGCAACCTCCAACCCCCACCCACAGTAGCATAAACGCAAAAGAGAAAAATTCCATTCTCGAATGATGATATTGATATTATATGCTCACTATACCGTTGTAGGCACTAACACCCAATTGAGGTACATTTGATAAATTTGGGTATGACATACGCCAAACATAGACAAATCGGTGTTCATCAATAACTTTTTTTCTGAATCACTGAGCAGATCTGAGATTTTCTTGTCAAGTTACCTAATGAAATCAAAAAACGTCAGATAATAAGAACATGGAATGTTGTTTCAATGGGGTGCGAAAGATGCTTAAAATACCTTTGGGGTATGCCATACCCCAAACAGGACAACCGTTAATGAATGAATTGCTTTGTTCACTGTAATTTCTTCGAAAATATGTTTTTTGAAAACACTATATTCAAAAAATAAATTCTTCGAAGGTACTTTTTCTGAAAATAACGTTTTTTGAAAATAACTTCGAAAATAGCGAGATCTACGAAAATGCTAAGTTATTCAAGTTTTGCTAAGTTATACTAGTTAGTTTTTTGTAAGATTTGTATTTTTTGCTAAGTATTTCAATAAAATGCTAAGTTTTAAATACAATGCTAGTTTTTTTAATTAATTCTAAGTGTTTAGAACCCAGATTCTGTCCAAAAGGCATAAAATATTAGATAAAAACAATGAAAATATATTCTTTATTAGAAAAGATTTATATCAATCTTTATTAAATTAAATTTATTATTTTTATTTATTAAGATAAATTTTATAAATAAATTACTTTTAACCTAGCATTTAAAAAATACTTGGCATAACTAATCAAAACTCCAATGACTTAGCAAATTCTAATAAAAAACTTAGTATTTTATTCAAATACTTAGCAAAAACACAACCCATTTTAAAATGTTAGGTCTATTTATAAATCAATATATTTGTTTTCTTAATCATGATTTCTAAACATTTTTCAATGATTTTTTTATAATATCCCCGCGAAATGGATGCACCTGAGATTTTGGTTATTTATAAAAGCTGTTAAACTAGAACAAAGTTTAAGAGAATTGAAGATGTAACAGCATTTTAGTGGTCAAAACCCCAAACAAAAAAAAGAAATATCGTGATTGTGCTGGAAGATTACTTTATGTTGTGCCGGGATGTAGTATAAATGGTGAAATTTTTTAATATTTGTGTGCAATTGCTCACAATCTGTCTTACTAACAAATTGTATTATTTCATTTTTTTAATTCTTTGCTATAACAAATTCGATAATTATTTATTGGTAAAAATTTTGATACTATTTATTTTTTCGAAAACACAGTAAATTCTAATAAGTTCTTTTTTTCGAAGTTATTTTCAAAGCAAAGTGCATTTGAAGAATTTATCGATCAAAGAAATCGTTTTCGAAGAACTCGTAAAAAAATATACTTATATAACTCATCTAAACAATATTTTCGAATAAAAAACTTAGCATTTGATTCAAATACTTAGCAAAAATACAAACATTTAGAAAAAAACAAACTATTATGTATTAACAAAACTTGAATAACTTAGAATTTTCAAAGAACTCGTTATTTTCAAAAAAGTGCAATCTAATAATTTATCCTTTTCGAAGAAAGTGTTTTCTAACATGTCGAAGAAAGTGCCTGATACCAATTATTTGGCTATTAAAATAGATTAAAAAAAATTTTTTAATGAAATTACAAATCGTTTTTGGAATCAATTTTAACTACATTAATTTAACAATTGTTGATTTAATAACCGATAAAACACTAAGAGTAATGTTTTGTATTAATTTAAAAAATTAAAATCAAATTATTTATTTATATGTAAAAATTACGACGATTTTTTATAAATAATATCGAATATATCAATTTGCAAAAAAACAAATAATTAATGATATCAATAAAATTGTTTTGTTTTAAATTGCATTAATTATTCCAAACAAATCGTTATTTGAATTTTATTTGAGTTTAATGATTGTGTAAGATGACCGAGCGCAGTCCAGTTTATAATATAACGCTACAGGCTCCTAGAGAGGTCACTCCTCTAATTCGAACGGCCCGGTGGGTTGCTCTAGGCGGGGGCATTTTATACGGTTGTTTACGCTACAAATATTTGGCGAGACGAGAAAAGAAAATCAAAATTCGTAATGATGAAATTTTTGAAAAACGGAAGACAGAACATCATGAGGAGATTGTAAAAAAATCTAAAGAGGAAATAGAAAGTCTTATGAAATTGCTTAGTGAAAAGTAACTGTAAATTAGTTTCAATCGTTAGGATAATAAATTTATAAATTGAGTATTTTCGCGTTATGATTTTGGTCAATATTAATCTTCACAATAAATGGGTGATTATTTTTATTTTGGGTCCGCGTTAGTCCCGAAGAGAATGATTTATTATCAAAATTGTAAATTCTTTTGAAAGCTTTTCTTATCAACAAATGTGATTAAGTTGAACAGATTACGAACAGCTGAAAGCTACAAATAAAGAAAAGAAATGATTATGTAATCTCTCTATAATCACATTTTTATTGTATTTTTATTTTATTATTAAATACTAGAAAAAGACCCGTCGTATATGACCCTTGAGCTGAATTTTCTTGTTAAAGTTTCTGCTTTAATTTTTAAATCGTAATTACTATTTATTGTTTCGAATTTGGTCTTGATTTAACAGTCGGTCGATTTCGTTGACTTCTCGACGTCTTTCAGTGAAGGTGCTCCACAGACAGAACTGTCTCGATGCGTTCTGTACAGATTAACCATGGCATTACGCGGAATCATTCCGATTCCTATCAGCATATTTATATTTGATCATAGTCAAACTTGAGAGTGACCAACAAACTGTGATTCAGATGATAGCGAAATTTTGTAAATTTATACTCAATGGATTTTTAACATTATAATTAGTTAATAAGTGATATAAATCCTCATTTATCAATTGAATTACGATGTTATTAATATTTTCATAGAAATTCCTTGTAGGAATCATCCAAATCGTCATTATTCGAATTTGGTGTTAATTTAACAGTCTGTCGATCAATACGGTTTTCGGTCAAAAGTGCTGCGTCGACAGAATCGTCTTGATGCGGGCTACACAGATTGACCTAGTCTTTACGTGGATATGCTCCGGTTCCTCCGCGATATTGCCTTTGATCATAGCGCAACCAACAAACTTACATTGTAGACATATATATTTTTTAATAAATTGGTCGAGCGTGTTGATTGAACATTAATTTTACAATAATGTGACCGAATTAATAACATTTAAAATGTTCCTGATAAAAGTACGGTACGCGGACAAAAAATTTGGGGGGGCCGTAGACTTATATAGAACAACATTTTTTGAATATCGATAGTAACTAAATTTTTGCTACAATATTTCCGTGTTTTTGTCAATATTGACTATAAGAGGTTAGTTTAAATTTAATTTTCACCAAAATAGTTTATTATTTTTTAATTTGAAAATTTAATCGAAATAAATTAAAAAAACTAAAATGTAGAGTAAAAATATGATAAAATAAATACTTTAAAATATGCATACAGTAATAACAATTGATATGTTTTAATAAAATTTATGAAATAAGTTTAAATAAATTTTAAAATAAATAATTAACGGATTAATATTTTAAGAAATAATTTTTTAATAAAAGGATTTATTGTAAATTTAAATTAATTATTTTTTATGATAAAATTTTCGTAAAAAATGTAAAATAATTTAAGCTTTAAATTTCGTAAAATTTCAAAATTTAATCGAAAAATTTAATGAATTAATTTTGGGTGAAATTTGTTTAAATATGTGAATTGTTGATATTAATAAATTTTGCGGTGTTAAATTATGATTTCGGAATTCAATAATACTGAAAGTGGCATAAACGCTACTTACATTGACCATCGATAAATATCATAACACACGTGTTTTAAACAAATGACATACATTTATTTCAAATAATTAAAACATTTCTCCTTAACTAAATAATAAAATTAAATTTCAACGTCTATCTACAAAGTTATTCCAGAAATGTGTTGCTGCATGTGATAAAACAGTCTTCTTGGCACGATTTGATTCCGCCGCAATAACCATTAAATCTGAAATTCGGTCTTGGTTCATAACTGTACGAAGGTGATTCTTCACTAATTTTTATACAGAGAAAGATCGTTCACAGGAGGCTGAGGTGACCATTAATGTAAGCGGCAACGATAAGGTGTAGACAAATGGGCATAGGTTGTGGTAAGGCCACGATTAACCATGTG
>MQRK01228480.1:0-17226 GCA_001938485.1 Girardia tigrina
TTTTTAGTCCATATGAAAACGTGGTTTTTAAAACTTTTTTATTTATTATTATTTTCTTATTTTTTAGTAGTATTATTATACTACTTATTATTATAAGTAGTATACCAAGATTTAATTTTCTAATTTATAAATTTTATATTTTAATTTAGTCCATATAAAATTAAAATTAATTAATTTGAATTTATTAGAGCATTTTTGAGATGCAGAGATGCTAAAATCTCAAAATTTCAGGCAGAAGAAGCCTACATAGAAAATTTTAGAACGATCGGATGAGTGGAAGTGGTCTAAAAAAGCGTGTGAAAAGTGAAACATCACAAACAAACAGAAAGACAGACAGAACCCAAAGCAAGTTAAGTAAAACGTGGTAAAAAAGCTTTAATCAAATTATATTTTCGAAATACTAAACTTGCGTTCACAAGACTCAATATTATAAATAATAAAAAGATATTGTTATAGAATTTAAAACCCTTTCATCGTTCTACACGTATAAACCAGCAAAATATCCTCAATCGATCCGAACGTGTATTTTCCTTATGTTTTAAATTAGTTTTCAGTTCGACACGACTTTTTCTGGCCTACATGACCTAAACACTCATAAATACGCTTATAACGTTCTCAAACTGCTCAACGCGAATAAACCGTGAGCATTGATATCTCGCGGACACAAAGGTTAAAGAACTACTAGCTTTTAGGGAAATCTAGAGTAAATGTTTTCCCAAAAACAAATTTGACTGAATTAGGTGTTCTTTTTGTTTTAAGCATTTTCAATTGAGTTCTCAAATAAATATAAAACAAATCTAATCAAACATGCTACAATCCTTGTCAAATGTTTATTTAAATTTATCTACACATAATAGAAGGATTAATTTTCTCCTTTTCAATCAAAATAATATTTTAGTTATTAAAACGTAACAAAAGATTTTGGTCACTTCTAATGTATATTTAACAAACACAAGAGATGACAAATCAATAAACATTAACTTTCAAAGTTAAAATCATCGTGAAATTTGAATTCTTATATGAAAATTATTATTTGAACTCATTTTCTAAACAATTGGTCGACTTCATGTTTATACCATTCCTTTAATGCCAATGTGAACCGTTATTGGTATTCTTGAAGTTCAGTCTGTGTAAATGATAAAGATCTTCTAGATATCTTTAAGGTTTATTCAAGAATAATTCCTTTAGGCACTCACATCCAATCGATTTTTTAAAATACAGGAACTCGTTCTAGTGATTCAGAATAGAGATTCACATTTATTACAGGACCCTCTGGAATGAAATAAAAGTGAAAAAGTCAATCATAATTCCCCCAAACTAGAAACTTAACCTTCTTTTTAAGGATTTTCTTTAAAGGACCATATCTGCTGGTTTACCTGTATCAACCATTGATTATTCATTATATGATTGTTTAAATAAATAAATACATTTCAGAATTGTGAGACATGATAATTGGAAAAGTTCTTGATATATGCTTACCTGACTTTGAGTCTTCGCTGGAGTCAATTCATACAGAATTTCTCAAAAGTATCTATTGTGGATCACAATATGCTGATATGTCAAATAATAACGGAATAAAAAGGACCGAATTCTGCTAAAATTCTGCGTGTAACGGGGTCTGGTTAGTGTTTTACTACTTGTTCTTTTCCCTTTTTGGTAACATCATAATAATCTCACAATTGATGAAAAATAACTTCTCCAAAATCATTTCTCTTTCAACAGAAAATAAAGGATTTTTCCTATTTTTCTGATGTAATATGGTTTTCATCATCATATCGAATTTCACCGTGATTTTATATACATATGGAAAAAAAATCAATTCCAAAATAATTTATTGAGGAAATATTATATTTTAATTTATTTATTTTCAAATTTTAAATAAGAACACACTATTTTTGATCAATTCCATACTGATCAACTAAGTATTTTTTCATATGATAAAACTGTGTGTTTTCTCTATAGTTCCTTACTATTCGAGGTTACTGAAAAATATGGTTTATTGACTGTCACACTTTTTTCCTGGTGCTGTGTAAATGGACCGACAACGACCAAAAAAGCGGAAACAAAAGAAGAGCAACGAAATTTCATTGAATAAATGAAACTCCTTAGTGCTTAATTGTAATATTAAAGTTAATTATGTTCATTAAAAGTTTTGTGAAATAAAACTTTTTTCAGTAGTCTTTATACAATACGCCATGATGGGCAAAACATATTATATATATATATATATATACAGTGACCAGCAAAAGTGTATAGTTTTCTTTGGCATTTTGGTAAATGTGCAGTCATGTCTCGGATTTTAAATATTATGTCAAGTGTTATATATCATTTTGAAGCAATTTTACTTCTCTACCATACCCATGTTATGGCTTTTTAAATGTGAAACTAGTTTAAGAACAGTAACAGTTACAACATTTATTCAAAACTATACTATATTGTGATCGCATGACTCTCTTCTCTATATATTTAAACCTGCGAAAACAGATTCTAAGTCCCTTTACCGTGAAACAATCAGGTGACAACATAGTCTGGTAGAACCAGTGATGTTAGTTTAAAAATTAGTTATGTCATCATTGACATACAAATATGAAGGGTCTTTAATTTTTAATTTTTTGGAGCAATGAATCGTGAAGTGTCTGAGAAGAGGTCACTATCACTATCTACAACGATGGACTCTTTTTGACAAATCAATTGGTGACTGGCTAAATCCCATTACCAGGCTATTATCCAAGTCAAACAGGTTTGCAAATTTAGCGATGAGAGTTACTCGATTCTCGGTCATTTCCAGTTCCGTAATCGCAGTGACATTGTTACAGTTATTTGTAACAGTCGGTATAACCGATCTGGTTGCACTTACATTCAGATTAGTATCTGAAGTATTTTTATCGTTGTTGTTAATAAAAGTTTTTTGATGATAGTTTGTTTGATAGATGTGTCATTCTTCTGAGACATTTCTTTAGTGTCACTCATTGCAAATAAACTTTTAACAATGGCATAATTATTCAGTTGAATTTTGTGTAATTTAACTATTTCTTTGATTCTATTTTTTAATCTAATAACAGCATTTCTTATTTTAAAGTTGTATCTAGGTCGCTTAACAGTTTAAGAGTTTGATATATTTTATTTTTCGCTATTTCATGATTTTCTTTCCGAAGAGATTAAAGTAGTTCTATTGAGATCTCATCACATAACAACCTAACTGCAATATTATAACCAATGCATTGCTTGTGAGATCTATCACAAATGGAGTCTAATATATAATCAAGTTTCTCCGGAGAAAGAACAGTTGGAGCTTTGTGTGTTATAAGGGCTTCTTTCCATGAAAGAGGTGCAGGGATTCCAGGCTCAAAGGCTATTCTGTTTAATTTGTCGACCAGCGCGGTACATTATTCTATTAACCCCCTCAGCAACTCACTGAACATTGTTGATAAACGTTGATAGAATTTTACGTCGTTTTATTTTGTAAACTGTTTTAATTGCCCTGTCATTAATTACAACTTTTTCTGCCATTACTAGTGGCTGCTGCAACTGATTGTTTTTTAATTTGATCGTGCAGTATTTCAAAAGCGCTTTCAAAGTCTTCCCTACTAACATGGTCTTTAGCAAGAATGAACGGCAAAAAGAAGAGTGGTTTGGTCATATCAGAAGCTGCGGGTGTTATATGTACAAGATTGTCACTTGTACATTAAGTTAATCTTATTGTTCTGATTAACTTAACTCTGGCTGATCGATGTCCAAACACCGTACGTCACGGTTAAAACTCTAAAGAAAGCAAGAAAAAACAATGAGACGAAATATAAAAAAGCTGAAAGGGTAGGCCAAAAAGCACTACAGGTGATGGACAGTTCGAATGGGTACCATTGTGGTGGGTTGCTTGGGTTCCAAGCCGAGTGAAAACGAAACAATACGGAAAACATTAAAGCTCTCAGAGACAACAACAAAAAATATGAGACGCATGTTGATTGTCTCCAATGCCAAGTATTGCACATTGACATTGAGCAAATACAACACCGGCCAGTGGAATCCCCTCACGTCAAATGCAGCGACTGTTGTTCCTGTAACGGTCGCAGCAAATGCGCCAGCAAAAATTTTAATGTGATCGAGAATCGAGCTATTCCAACTCATTTGGGTGTGTTCAGCTCTTCTACTGTGGAGACGATGATTTGTTTTTCCAATGTACAAGAATTCACACTTGTGACATTTCAATTGATAGACTGCATTAATAGTCAAAGTTTCATATAAATTCTTTCGCAACAGATGATGCGAAACATGCTTTGTTTTTTTTAATAATTTATATAGTGACTTACATAATCACATCATGTAATATATTAAAAAATAAATATTTATAAATGTATTTGTATATATATATATATATATATATATATATATATATACATCTTTAAAAAATCACCGTAGCGACGTGATCATGTCCACATGACTCAAAATTAAAAAAATACATTTCATTTAATTTTTTGTTTAATTTTATTAAAAACTTTTAACAGCTGATTCTTTGATTCTCCAAATAGGTCTAGATTTGATCATGATCAAAGCATTTTCATGATCAAAGCAATTTTTCCAAAAATTTGTTTAAAAAAGTTGAACTTAATGATTAAATTTATTTATCTTTAAATTGTTAAATCTCGTTAAAGGGTCTTCACCGTCAAATTGGTCAGTATTTTAAAGATTTTTGAAAAATCAAAAACAAATATTATTTTTTTGTCAAATAATGTTTTAATTAGAACAAATAAAAGAGGTTATGGTTTATTCAACCAAGATAATACAAAACCATACTTATTCAAGGATTGCTGGTTTTCAAGTGAATATCCTCTTACACATCATTAACTTTCCCTCTTTTTTGATATGTAATTTACGGTTTTCGATTCAAAATTAGTTTTAATTTTTCGGATAAAATTTCATGAGGTAAAAAAAATTATTAATTTAAACGGTTTTTTACACTTGAAAAGTTATTTAATTAAGTCTGTCAAATGATTGATTGTGTTTTTCGATAAAATTCTATAAAAAATAAAATTTGTTTTTGTAAAATAAATTAATATTTTTGTTTTATTAATTTATTATAATTATTTTTGATTTTTCATTTGACTTAAAAATTATTTTAATTTATTAAAAAAACTAAAAAATATGATTATATTAACTTTCTTTTTGAAGTTGTCAAATAAATAACTTGTTCGGTAATATCGGTGAAGAAAATCTTTTATAGGAATACAATCGGATTACACTTAGCATATGAGATTCTTATAATTTTATGAACAGTCATGATGACTTAAGAGGAATGTTTTGTTAATATTGGGAGTTTTGTATTTTGTGGTAATATGTTGTTGTGGTGATTTAAAATGGCAATGATCAAAAAAACTAAAGCAAAAATAAATTAATTAATTAAATTAAAAATTTGTGATCAATATTCAATCTGGTGTTTAAATAAACACAAATAAATTGCAAACGTTTAAAAAACAATAATCAATGTATGTCAAAAATGGATGATGTGTTTTTTATCAATAAATGTTAATTGGTGCACAACGGCCTTTTCGTTTTTCCATTACAACTGACAATTCGCAAACGATGCTATCGGACCTTTCACCCCGTCCATCGGGGAAAGGGAAACTTCTGCCGGCTGTTTCGAGAGCGAGTGCCTGAACCAGATCCAATGGTTGCCACATAGTCAAACCAAAACGTGAGCACTCACGAAATGCTCGAGATATCTCTCTGACTGGTGACAACCACAACTCAGTCAGGCGGCCAGCACTTCCGATGACTTAAAGTAAAGTCTCTTTTTCCTTGATGGCTGATTAATATGTTTTCAATTCTTATTATAGGAATCTAAGTTTAAATTTAAAATATTTAACAACTTCAAATTATAAATAAGTATACCTATTTAATCCATATTTTAGAGAATTTAATATTTATTTAAATATATTTTAATAAATAAAATTTTTCATAATTTAATTTATTAATTACGTCTAGTTAGCCATTTTTAAATTTTGTTTATCAAATTTTCGATATCGAATTCAATGCAAAAACCAAAACTCAATTCACCTTTTAAAATTTTTATTATTATTTCAATTACAGATTATTACAATTGATGTAGTAAAACAATACTGCAATTTTTTCAATATATATATTTTTTGAGAGAAAAATTTAGAATTTATTCAATAATAAGTTTTAACTTTTCTTTTATGATTTATCAAATTTCAAAACAAAATGTCAGATAATGATAAAAACTGAAATTTTTATACATACAAATGTTAATAATTAATTGATTCATTAATTTGAATCTTCCATTTCTCCCACGCATGAAGCAATTAACTATCATAATTGTCCTGACTCTGTTGACCTTCTATTCTGGAAATCTCTTCATCTCGTTTGTTAAATTCTTTTTCAGGAACATTGTCGTTCTGATGATCAATTTTACATATTTGCTGAATTGCTCTTCTTTTCAGTATCCCATCGATTTCGATATCTACCACTCTATATCTGTTATCAGGTTCCAGAATCATCTTCTTTTCTACTCCCACAGGCCATCTTTTAATAATATGCCCCGATTCTAAAAACCATATCAAATCTCCCTCTTTCAGATGTCGGTTTTCTTTTAACCATTTACTTCTGTTCCTCCATTCGATGATTAATTCCCTTTTCCATCTGTTCAAAAATTTAATAGTTAGATTCTACACGTGCTTCTATCTGGAGTTTACATTTCCTTTTTCCGATCCTGTCATCAAAGAATTACATTCTCCTTGATAACCAGCAATGATAAAATGATTTGGTGTAAGTATCGGATTGTCTCTAGGATCTTCCATAGATCTCGTCAACGGTCTAGAATTAACGATCCCCTCTATTTCTATTAAGATTTTTTCCAATTCCTCATCAGTAACTTCAGCCGTACCGAGTAAAGTGTATAGCGCGTTTTTGATTATTTTCACCATAGACTCCAAAATTCCTCCAAAATGAGGTACCCTCGGAGGATTAAAGATCCATCTAATTTCGCCATCATTTAATACATTTAAGGCCTTGTATCTTGTTTAATCTCTACAATTTCGCCATTTATCCCTCGGAAGTTTCCTCCGTTATCCGAAATTATCATTGATGGTCTTCCTCTTCTGGCAATAAATCTTTTTAACGCTCTTATAAGATCATCAGTTTCCAGCTTTTCTGTTATCTCCAAATGTACCACTCTACATTAAAGGCAAGCAATTAAACAAATATATCTCTTCTCCTTCGCTCTTCTCTGTCCTTGTTTCGTAAGGATCGGACCAGCGAAATCAATTCCGATTTAGTCAAAAGCTTTTTACGGTTCTCAAAGATGGAACTCTGGAATTTCTCCCATTTGTTGGCAGATTCCTTTCGCATTTCTTCTTGAACAAACTTCAAATTTCTTTGGTAATTTTTTATAGTTTTTCGCATTTTTGGGAACCAAAATCTTTCGGATAGTTTAAATACTGTTGAATAACACCAGCACAGTGAAGATATTCTTGATGAACATGTTAAACTATCAATTTTGTTATTGGACTTTTTATTGGAATATAATCAGATGAATAATCTGGTAGAAATGCTTCCCCTTCGATCCGGTTGGATAACCCTGTCACCCCAAATGGCCTTCCGAATTGCTAAAGGTGATGAAACCTTTATCAAGAAGAACATTTCATACGACTTCGTAGGAATTGATAAAGTTCTCTGTCCAATCTGCCTTTCAGATTTCCAGTGGTTCCTACTTGTTTTTGACAGGCCTTCTAAAACATCGACCGTTTTGAATGCACTAGAGTCATTAACGGAAGATCAACTATCCGCAATTGAACTTTTGAACAACAACTTATGTTCGTTCTTCCGGATAGATAAAGAAGGTTGGACTGTAAAGTACTCCGATGATATAGAAAAAACAAAAGCATTCACACAATGTGATTATTGGATAGCAAATGCTATTTGGCAGTTGTATCATGATCAACCAACCAACTCTGATGTTAGAGACATAGTTCATGATATTACAAAACCTAGCAAAATAAAAAAAACAAATATAAATTAAAGATGGCTAAAGAAAAAACAGATAGAAATAAGAGATATGAACAAATGACCGTATTTTTAACTGAAAACAAACACAATAATATCGAAACTTTAGAAACTCTCTTTACTGAATACATATTACATACTCGAAATAAAAGAAGTAAATCTTTTAATAATTCGAAAACTTCAAAAAAACAACGACATAAAAAAGATAAAAACATTCGATACTTATACAGTGTACAACCAAAAAAGACAATCGAATTGATTCTAGACGATACTGAGGTTGATGGGACACTCCCCCTAGACGAATTGCAGGCCTATGCGACGTCAAAGGCTGGTATTTCACCAAACACTGATTGGTCAAAATCGCCACATATTAAAACTGGCCCTAAATTTAAATTTAAACATCTGACACCCGAAGAGGTGTCAGCAATNTTAAAAGACACTAATAAATCAAGTCCAGGAATTTCTAATGTCACATACTCGGATATTGACTATTGTGACCCAGGGTGTCAATTCTTAACTGTTCTCTTCAATAAAATAATTGACGTCGGTATTATTCCTACACGATGGAGAAAATTTCTGACAGTTATGATCCCTAAACCTAGTAAAACGGGCGCATATCATAAGATTAGCTCTTGGCGCCCTATTGCTCTTCTCGAATGTATTGCCAAGCTATTCACCTCCTGTCTTTGTATCCAACTTGAATCTTGGTTATTAAAAAATAATCTAACTTCATCATTTCAAAAAGGCACTGGCCCATCGGATGGTTGTGCGGAGCACAATAATATCCTTCATATCTTGCTCGAAGAATTCGAAAATGTCCATGTTGCGTTCCTTGATCTGACCGATGCCTTTGGCAGTATGCCAATTGAACACATCTTGGGCATACTGCAACGAAAGGGATTAGACGATCTATCTTGTTCCCTAATCAGAAATCTTTATTCTGATTGCAGCTCTGTTTATACCTGCAATGACTGCACCACTGGGTTCACTCCAATAAATAGAGGGGTAAGACAAGGATGTCCCCTATCAATGCTTCTTTTCTGTGTTGGTATTGACCCAATCATTTCACAAATGCAAGATAATGAATCTTATGGAATTATAACTGAAGCTGGTAGAATAGCATGTCTAGCTTATGCCGACGATATTGCTCTAGTTGCACCCAGTCGCCAGATTCTACAGGAAATGGTGGACTCTGCAACTTCCTTGGTTTCCTGGTGTTCCATGCAGTTCAACGCTTCAAAGTGTGGATACCTTTCAGTCCCACTTGAANCTGATACCATTTTCATTAACGGAACTGCAATCCCTATTGTGGATGACGATGAAGGATATCGTTATCTTGGAGTTGATTTCACAAGAAAGACCAAACACTCTCCGGTAAGATTGTTCAAAAATCTCATTATGGATCTGAAGAAAATTGCCAAAAGTATCCTTTTCCCATAGCAAAAGATAGACGCTTATAAAATATTCCTACATTCGTGTCTTATCTTCTTCTTCAGGAATTATAACATTCCTAACAGAGAATTAACCGACTACGGACATCACGATACCACTACCGCAGTATTTAAAAATGGTCTGGATGTTGAGATTCGGAGACACATTAAAGAAATTTGTGGAACGCCACCTAATTCGTCCAATGAATACATCTACGCGGACAAGGAATTAGGTGGGCTGGGTTTGATATCTGCTCGTGACGAATACTCGGATTCAGTCCATCATTCAGGCATTCCGAAATCTCATATGCTCTGATTCTATAACTAGAGATCTTTCCTGTCTAAACCTTTTAAACACAGTAGCCAAGTACTACGAGACAGATAACGACTGGTCAATGTTTGATTGCCTTACTTGGTTTAACGAAGGTGATAGAGAAAACGGCTACCGATCCTGGTGGACAAAGGTTAGGAATTCAATAAGATACCTTGATGGCATTGGACTCCGTATTAGGTTCGAGGCTAACGAACTCGGAATTTGTCTTAAAGTCAATGCAGACAAAGAGTCGATTATTATCGGGGAACACGAAGTTAAATCCGCATCTCATGAAATCCACAAACTATATAGTCGATTAAAATTCAACAAGTGGAGTCGTCAAAGGGTTGCTGGACTATCCGCAACAGCAATCTCCGAAAGTCCAGTCAGCTTATCTATCCTATAAAATAACGAAATATCAAACGTCGAATGGCGATTTCTTCATTTAGCAAGAACGGGCAGCCTTCCCACCAAATTCATTCCAAACAAGCCGCTTTCCGAAACAAGATGCCGAGCATGCGGTGCTGCGGCTGAAACGCAAGTACACGTACTTTGCGTATGTTATAGAAACCTGTCACTAATCAATGCGCGCCACGATGCGGTGCAGAATTTATTCGTCGAAGCCTTATCAACAGAAAAACCAATCCTGGAAATTCTTATTAACAGGGAGTGCGCCTGGTCAATGACCAACAAAAGAGTGGATCTTCAAATATACAACCGCGGAGGAAGAGAACTTTGGCTCATTGATATCAAAACCCCATGTGACACAAAGGAGCATCTAAAGAAAGTAAGAACAGACAACGAAAAAAAATACAAGCAGCTTCAAGAAGAGGCAGAATTAAATCACAATGGGTGGGTGGTTCGCCTAGGCACTCTTGTGGTTGGCTGCTTGGGTTCCTGGCCGGAGAAGAATAATGACATGCTCAGTTCATTCAAATTGTCCGCAACAACATTGACAAATCTCCGAAGAATGTGTGTCATCTCCAATTTCAAATACAGTTCTGTGACATGGAGCAAACACAACACCACAGAATGGAACCCACTAACGAAGATTGAATGAAGCGTGATCGGGGCTGAATATCTCAATGAACGACTTTAGTTCGGGATATCCGATTGCTGTCGCTGGACGGCACATTTACTTGTTTTATAATAAACTTTGTTTTTTTGTATTATCGGATATCGTAAATTCCAAGGTAGGTACTCAGATTTCACTATCCTGGTGTTGCTTCTCAACAGTCCGTCTTCTGCAATCATAGGATTTACTTTTAATATTGAATACTTTGCTTTAAGTGTTTTTCCAGCCTTAATTAATTGTATCTGCGATTTAAACCATTTCTGTTGATCTTTTGTTGAACTTTTGATGTCAATTACATAACAAAATAAATAATTATTTATATTTACTTTTAATAATTAATTAATAAATAATTTAACGAAATAGTAGCTATATATTCATTTTATTTAATAACTGAATAAATATTATAAGTAAAATTTCCCTCTCATCTGTGAAATATCAAATAACAGAAGAATACAAGTTTATAATTAGAAATGTTGATAAAATTAGATTACTTTAAATCTCTCCTATTTCTAAAATATCTGTAAATATGATACCAGGCTTTCTTACTTTTGGTGAAAAAACATGAAAATTTTTGCTATAAATAAATACATATATGTTATTTTTAAGTACAACAATTTCGGAAATTATAAAATAAGAAATGATCATGTTTTCGTAAAAGAGCAATATACAATCTTGCCCATTGCAATAGATTCATGATGTCAAAACTCGAAATTGTGTGATATATATGAATAGAATCAGGAATTAGTGCTTCTCGATTCTGTAAGTATTACGTATGGTCTAACTCTGAATTGTTACTAATCAGAATGTGTTTTCGAACATGTACATGCCATGTATTCACTTTGTCTACATTCATTTAAAGCCCATTTTTCCGGTTCTGAGATTTAAAAATGTTTCAAGATTCTAACTTTCTGCTTCAATCTGTTGATTGGAATTCTGAACTGAGCTTGAAAAAAGTTTCAATAATTAATCCCAATACATCACCTACTAAAATAGCCAAGATGGTAACGCAGCGCAACAAAGGCTTCTCATAATGTCCAAGTGTCTCAACAAGTACACTAAAACAGGGTACTACTCTGCTAGGCAATATCTGAAAAATAGACGAGTTACGGAGAATGAAATATTACTGAGAATGAAATATTGATTAGGTAGCTAGCAGCAGCCAACCCAACTTCATCATCATGATATGTGCCTACAGCTCACATACCATTTGGCTGTGAACAGTAGAATAATTTGTTGGCCTCTGCAGAGTTATTTTGGTTTGCGTACGTATCACCTTGCATGTACATTATACATTTGGAAAAAGAATATTGCTGACAGTTTGGTGTTTGCGAGGAAATACAAGGATTTGATCAATGAACAATAGCGTATGGTAGAGTTCTCTAATGAGAAAATCATCAAACTGTTATATTCTTTAAGTTTACATGATCTTTGCCCCAAGGGAAACGCTATAATGCCAAGTACACTATCCACATATGTGTCACGTCTCCTTCGAGTGAGAACATTTTTGGAAGCTTGTGAGTCCCAAATGGTTGTTAAGGGTCAACTACGACCCTGTATATTTCGCATTTATTTTAATGTATTAATTTTGTTAGGCGGTCGGATGCATCACCCTCGCCTGATATCTAACGAGTAATACCAGGTTTGGAGTGCCTTCGGGTTTCTGTAAAGTTGGAAACGAGCTAAAGACCCCCCAACTAGTTCAATGTCGCTCGGGGTTGATTTTATGCTCATGAATATTTCTGGACTGTGTCTCTCAGTGCGTGCGTCCCTTAAAAATCTTAATGTAGTGAGTGCCCCTCATAGTTAATTATTAATTAATTCGGCCACGTGTTCTATTCGTATCTCGGCGCTTTATTCTAGATAATCGTGAATGTTACCATATTTCTATCCGTCAAGATCTTTTTTAAAATTGGAGTAAACCCTGAATATTTGAGCTGCAACATTAAATTTAGTTGAGGTAAGACATTCCCTGAAAAAACAAATTAAATGATTAAATTACTCCATTAATAGTTCACTTTTATTAATCTATTAATTCAATAACTGATAAAATTATTTACAACATTAGAATCACTTCTGAAATGTTATTAATTTCTATTAACTCAATAATATACAAGATTATATACAATTAGGGAATCCATACTCGAATAACGAGTACCCGGGTACTCGATGCTTTTTAGGAATTTATCGAGTAATTTTGATCGAGTATCGTGTCTGCCTCAATGTATATCTACTTTTTAGCAAGTTACAGTTACCTTTTTTATGCCTTTTTATTCTTCAATCTTTTTTTCTAATTTTTGAAGAATTTTTATTCTTCGTCGAAAATTATTAGAAAAAACAAGCTGATTAAACATACAACTAAATCCATGTTAAACTGACAAAAAAAAATAACCAAGAATAAACAATTTGAAAAAAAAGTTACACTCACAAATTACTGTTTAATAAACATAAGCCAAATGCATGTTTAAAGGCCTAAAATATAAACAAAAAATTATTAAAAGCAATATATACATAAACTAATATGATAATTTTATTTAAAATTTGGTATTTTTACTAAACAGGAAATTCATTTTATTTTTCTAAAATTATCAGTAGTAATAGGGTAAAAACTTTCTTTTATATATTTTTAATATCGAAATACCACTGCTAAATACCATGGAATTAAAAATCATGGAATTTTTTAAATATTTCAAATTCAAGATCTCGCGTTTTATTTGACATAGGAAAATACGTGAAAAATAAGTTTTTAAGAAAGTTTTTCTTGTTTAAAATAACAAAGAATATTTATTAAATCTAATTTTTTTCTGTTTTCCGCTGAGTTTATTGTTTTTTTGTATACATTTATAATTTAAAATTTTTAATTTTAAGCGATATTTTATTTAGTAATTCATTTGTCCATAAAATGTCAGAGGTATGGAAAAATTTTACAAAAAAGAAAAATCTGAGTTAATTTGTAATGTATGCAAAACCATCATTCAGCGTCAAGGATCGAATACCACTGTAATGATTTATCATTTAAAACTACACAACATTACCTTAATAAAGAAAAAAAGTCGACACAAATGAAAATCATCCATTTTCCTCGAAGAAGGCCAACAAAATTGAAAATGGAATATTAAATTTCACCACCAAAGGAACATTAAATGAAATATTAGCGAAATGCGCAGCTAAAGATGGATTTAGTGTTAGAGGAATTACTTCATCTGAAGCTATTACAGTTTTCGTAGGAAACCGTAATTATTTTATGCCAAAAAGTGAAACAATGGTTATGAAAAGTATTTTGGAATTTTATAAAGAAAAATGGAAGAATTGAAAACTTGGTTATTTGAAGAAAGTAAGTGTGGACAAAGATTCAACATTACAATAGACGAGTGGAGTGATGTAAACGTTAGAAAATTCATGAATATCATTCTTCACTTAGCAAAAAGATCACCAATCGTTCTTGGTCTATCTACAATCGAAGGTTCTTGTGATTCAGGTGCCACTATAGCTCTTGTGAAAGAAAAACTTAAAGAGTTTGGTATTAAAATGGATAATTGGATCATCACATGATGGAGCTGCAGTGATGGTAAAATATGGAAATAATATTTCGTCATTGGCTAAGTTATGCTACAACCATGGAGTACATCTTGCTGTTCACGATGTATTTTATAAGAAAGTTGGTTATCAAACTCTTATTGATGATTAAAGTGATGATGAAAATTTCCAAGATAATGACAATTCAGAAGATTATGATGTTGATCGAAATGATGACATAGCTAGTGCATTTGCTTTTGATGGTAATTTAAATTTTGAAGATGATACACCAAGTAAATTACAACATTTCCGGGAAGATATTGGAAAAATTCTTGTGAAAACTCGAAAAATCATAATTTTTTTTAAAAATTCTTCTGTTCGAAGCAGTGTCCTTCAAAAGCACGTAGAATATATGAAAAAGCTAAGAAACTACGATTGTTACTTGATTGTAAAACAAGATGGAACTCTATAATTCCTATGGTTAATCGTTTTATAAAACTTTATGATTGCATAAACAAGACTTTACATGAACTGGGTCAGCAACAATTTTAGATGGAAATTTAAAAATTCTTAAGCAAGTATCACAGATCATGAAACCTATTGAACTTACTGTTGAAGTGCTAAGTAAGGAGAGTACAAATTTACTGAAAGCTGAAGGGGTTTGTATTTTTTTGTTGCATATTGCGGGTTTGCTAGAATTCTGTGACTGAAACGTCATGCCAAATCGTCTCGGGTGTGCCATGTTGTCCAAGAAAAATGTGTTTCTAATTAATCACCGATTATTCATAATGAATAATCGCGTGATTTCTATTTTGGAATCACCGAATTACTCATAGTAAGTTTTAATTAACTTGTATTATTTTAATTAATTTTTTTGTAAATCTTTCAGGGTTGTAAATCTTTCGGGGAAATTGGACATCGGCGAATGAAACCTTCGTGACTAGCCCTCCTCAAGACTTATAAGTAATATAAATTGCAAAGCATCGTTGCTCATTTTCGATCATCAGGTGCGTTTTGGCATAACTTTTAATATTTAAACTAATTTATGAGGTTTTCAAAATACGAAGAATGACAACAGGATTTTACCGGACCGAAAGAAGATCCAAAGTGACATCGACAACACTCACACGAATCTGGGCTGTCGACTACAACTCACATTCGATCATGTGCTTTTGTTATAAGCTTTTAATACATTTATCCTCTCGTATTTGTGTTTCTTTGATTTTATGCTTTTTATATGTCTGATTGATATTTATACTGAGCTTCCGACCGAAACACAGTGCACGTTTGGTTCTTGTCTAAAATTATAATAACAAACACTGTCATGTACTTGAATGTACTGAAAGATAATATCAGCACTTTAATGCTACTTTAAAGTTTTACAGTCTTCTAGGACAATTGAGCACCTGCTGACACAGCTAAATGCTAAGTCTTGGATGACTGAGTTGAAAATTACTTAACTTGTTCCATAGCAGAAAATTTCTATGGATCTTAATAAAATCGAGAATTGTTGGACAATAACTAAAAACAAAATTGCAGCCATCTAGCAAATAGTGACCGCTGAGCTCTATGACAAAATAAAGTTGGTGTGATGCACAGAAAGTACAGCTGTCGGCTAATTGATTCAATGTCAAACAGGATTTCCTTTATGATTCAGGCCCAAGACAAAGCATAAGTGTAACTATGATATGAAAAACTCTTCTGGTTGTAAGAAAAACGATAAAAGCGTGGTACTTGGGTGTTGATTAAAAGTAATGTAGAGATAATAATTCCATTGCTGTCCAGTCGAGTGTATTATTTTTTAACGTTAAGTCCGATAATGGCTAACAGGATTAAAAACAGTTACAGACCTTTTCCAGTAAAATCTGTGAAAATTATATTAATATAAAAATCAAATCTCATCATCTTGCAACTTTCTCTTGAAAAACAATTCTCTAATTTTACATCTTTAAAATTTTTCAAGACTTAATTTTCTGAAATTTATTTTCGATAATTTTGTTTTACACAATTTTCAATAAAAATAATTATTTTTGAAATCTTTAAAAAAATTAAAATTTGTGACGATAAAAATTATCAAAAAAAGAATATTTAATTGTTTCTTTTTTCTTAAAATCGGTGTTTACTTTTATCATTTGTTTTTTGTAAATAAAAGTAAACTAATTAAGAAAAGAAAAATGATTCTTTTGCCTTTTTCAACAATTATCAATTAGTTTAATTAACTTCCATACAAATTAACTGTCTACACAAATGGGAACTTTATGGTTAATGTGAAAAACAAAAAATAAATTAATAAATTTAAAATAAACAATTGAGGCTGTATAAATTATAAAAAAAAACGGGATATCAAAATTGTTATTAAAACTTTTTTTAATAAATAAATTAGGCAACTTAACAATTTTGTTAGAGGTAACCTAAAGTAAATGTTTAATATTTCCTTTTCATCTTCAATCATAAAGTTTTTGTCTTAAGATTCATGATATATAGGACTTGCTATTTCACACACACACAAACATATATATATATATATTGTAGTGTTCACTAAATCGCATCAGCAGTAGCAACCAATTAAGAGTTTTTAAAGTGATATTTAATTTAATTTTTTGACTTTAATTTTAAAAAAAAACTTTCTTAATTGGATTTGCGACCCCTGAAATTTTTAAAACTGAAAAAAATCAGATGCGCATTTAAAAAAATTTTCAAAAACAATTTTTAAAAAAATTTGTAATTAAAAAAAAATGCTGTGTTTGAATAATAACAATAAAATGTACAATTTTTAAATTACAAATGTTAAATTCCTTGTATTGAAAAATAAAAAATTTCTTTCAAACAAGTTGATAATTTGACTTCAAATGTCGTTTTGTTCACTCGATGATTTCCTC
>MQRK01228480.1:38119-51901 GCA_001938485.1 Girardia tigrina
CAATAGAAAATTGCTGATGATGATTTTTTTAAAAATCGAAACATGTCCAATAGTTGTATTAAAAAAGCTTTGATCAAATTATATTTTCGAAATATATATATATATATATATATATATACTTATATATATTTAATTATTTAATTCAATTAAATCTTATTTAATTTTTTATTTCTTTTTTATTTTAATAACTTATTTAATTTTATTTTTATTAGTTTAATTAATTTTTTTATTTAAATTACAAATAAAGGGTTTAAGGCTATCGCAGCGCGACCAACATTATTAGTATCAACATATTTTGCCAAATATTTTGAATGGTTTTTCTATATACACTTGTTGATTTTGAAACTGATCTCTCAGACAATCCTTCCATCAGTTTATGAACAATACTGCAACGTTTTTCAATACAAATTTTAGACATTAATATAAAATTGAATTTTTAATACTTATTATAAGGAAAAATACATAAAATAATTGTTAAAAAAATTAAAATTAAATAGATATTTAAAAGTGGCTCATAATATATGACCTTCAAAATACAAAAATAATGCAAATAAAAATCAATTAGTTAAAACATAAATAGATATAATAAATATTATGTTGATAAACATGCAATTCAATAAATAAAATTTAACATTATACCTTATTTTAATTCTACAACATTAATAGAGATGAAAAAAATTATAATTTAATAAAATTGACAATGTGACTCATAACATATGATTAGATGTATATATATATATTGTAATGCCTCATTTTGACAGCTGATAAATAAGAAAAATTTTTAAAATTAAAAAAAATTATAAAATTTTTAATATTTAAAAATTTTTTCAATTCTTTTCACATTTTTTAAACATTTTTAGCCGAAATAAAAATCAATAAATCTTATTAATAAAAAAATATAAGAAATCAATATTTATGATAGTTTAATATATATCTATCTTACAGCGACTGTTTGCGACGTATAACCAGCTTGATAATATTCAGCCTTGTGAGGAATATTTGGTGTGTGGATGTTCCTCAAGAGATGTGCGAACTTGAATGCGAAGATATTGTAAATCGAGAACAGTGTAATAATATGATAACTCAAGATGATAAGAAACTAAATGGTAAAACGGAAATATTGAAGATATCAAAGTTTATGATAAATTATAAAGAACTGAAAGGACGTCCATGTGTGGATTTTTACATGAAAGATAGCAAAGTTCATTGCCTTTTGGACACCGGAGTCAGAGTAAATGTAATTAAAGCGGAGATAATTAAAAACATGAAAGATATTAAAATAAGAGAAACGAAAAAACGTATCCATTGCGCAAATGATTCAGAACTGATCAATTATGGAATCGTTCAATTAAATGTGGCTATTGAGGGAACACAAAAGTTAATAGAATTTTATGTGGTCAAAGAACTAGACCCCAAAATGATCGCAGGTATAGATTTCTTGGATAAATTCGGAATAAAACTGAAAAGACAGATACCTCGAGGTGGAGAAATATTGGTGATTAGAGACAACCCATCAAATGAGGACAGACTAAGAAGAATAATTGATATATTTGACAAGCAAATTGACGGGCAATAAATGAAGATTCTAGCAAATTATAAATCAGTATTCATGGCTGATAAGTGGGATATTGGGAAAACATCATTGACAAAACACAGAATAGAAACACACGGGATCCAATATTAATAAAACCTAATCGGCAACCTTTGAAGGTGAATTGGATGATTTTATTAAAAATTTCGAAGAAAATGACATAATCGAAAAGTGTAGCTCACCATAGAATTTCCCATTAGTATGTGTATGGAAAAAAGAAAAACAAGATATTCGAGTGTGTGTAGACTTCCGCCAGTTGAATAGAATTACCATCAGGCCAGCGTTTCCTATGCCAAATGTAGATGACATGCTGAACACACTGAATGGTGAGCAATATTTTAGTACAATTGATCTTGGGAACGCGTATTACCAAGTCGAGTTGGAAGAAGAATCAAAGATTAAAACAGCATTCTCAACAAAGAACGGACAGTATTGTTTCAAAAGAATGCCGTTCGGGATAGCAGCAGCCCATGCAACTTTCCAAGAGCTATTTGTCAAAGTAATAGGAGATTTAAACTGGAAAGAGGCAGTAGTATATTTGGAAGATATTTTGGTTTTTGCAAAAAATAAAGAAGAGCATATGCAACGAATAAAAAATATAGGAAGCATGTTTAAGAATTAACCCAGAAAAGTGCCAATTTTTAACAGAAACAACAAAATTTTTAGGATATATTTTCAGTAAGAATGGTATAGAAACTGATCAAACAAAGATTGAAGCCATTAAAAATTTCAGAACCCATCATGTATCAAACATTTGAGAAGTTTCTTGGGTCTAACAAATTACTACAGAAAATTTTTAGAATATTACGCAAAATACTCAAAAGTATTGGAGGGTTTGTGTGGTAAGAAAAAAGACAAGAAAATAATATGAACTGAAGAATGCGTGGAAGCTTTTCTAAAATTGAAAGAACTCTTTGATTGATTGACACCGCGATACTGACGTATCTTGATTTTGAGGAGTTTATACTGGATACAGATGCGAGCTTCGATACAATCGGGGCAGTATTATCACAGAAGGACACGTATGGTAGAGAGAGAGTGATCGCGTATGGATCACATAAAATGAACAAACACGAGCGAATACGATATTGTGTTACAAGAAAAGAGTTGCTGGCAATTTATTATTTTACGAAGAAATTTAAACACTTCTTATACGGTAAAAGATTTTTACTAAGAACTGATCATAAAGCTATTACCTTCATGCTGAATACGAAAAACTCAATCACACCGCAATTTTAAACGTAGATAAATTTTCTTAGTAGTCTGGATATGAGAATGGAATATCGGAAAGGAGGAAAACACTCAAATACAGATGCAATGTCGAGAAATTCTTGTGAATTATGTAGTCAGTGCCAAACAATGCACGAAGAAGCTAAGAAATGAAAGATTAAAACACAAATCTTGGCTTTAGACGAAGAATCAAGAGTTCAAATGGCAGAAAGATAATGACGAAATAAATCATATCAGAGAAGATATTAGAATGGGAAGAACAAAGAAATGGATACTGAAAGACAATATTGTGACAACAATAGATAGCAAATATTGGATTCCGAGAACCCCAAGGACAGAATTCGTGGAAGATGCTCATAAAAAGTGTGAATTATTGAAAGAGGTGTATTATTTGATTAAATGAGCTATTTTATTTGAATTTTGAGTCAAAATAATTCTAATTCATCAAATTTCCCAGAAATTAAAATAAAATTTTCCCAAGACGAAATTCGCGAGCTACATGAATGTCACTGCTACTACCGTCCGATCTTCTGGGAGACTTTGAGATAGGATGAAACAATTATTATTATGTTTTATTATTTAATGTTATCATTTTTAATTAATATTCTTTCCTTTCCGTTTTCAGTTTAATTTTTATAAAAATACATTATTACCATAAAAAAATCAAAATAAAAAGTCCAATTGTTTCCTTTTCTATTTTTTTCATTTTTTTCTTCTAAGTTTGTTTTGTTTAATAAACATAAAAAACCAAAATTCGATGTTCAATTATAAGAAAAATTATTTTAATATTTTTTCCATATTAATAAAAAGTAAATTACAAGTTTATTTTAGTTTTTTTGTATATTTTTTTCCAAAAAAATATTTTATACAAAAGTAATTTAGAATATTTTGTAGGGGGAAAATTTTTCAAAGCAGTCAAATAATTGCAAAATCAAATTCGTCAACATGATTGATCTGAATAATATTTTTTACTAATTTATGACATTTATCCACTCGTAAATTAATAATTTAATTACATTTTGTTTTAATTTTCAATAAATAATTAATAATAAATGAAAATTTTCAGTGGGAACCCCAGTGCTTTTTTTTCTGAAAAATATCTTTCCAAGTAAATATGTTTCTCCTGCAAGTTTGACGAATTCTAAGGCCATCTCCCCTGCTAATCAAATTCTGAAGATGGAATTGATGAGACAGAGGAAAAGTTTCGCCAAAATCATAAAATCTTAATTATTTATTCAAAAAAACTGATAAAAACAGTAATTAATTTCCTTAAGTTTTCGTTAGATCAACTGGAGGATGTCTCCACTTACAATTTTTTAATTCAAACAACTGTTGAGTTAGAATTTTCAATTAACATTTATTTATTGAGAAAAAAATTAATTGATTAATTAATTTAATATGGGTTTATTAACTTTTCGAAAAACTATTGAATTATTAATGATTTATTTTTATTTCCTGATATTTCTCTTTTTTTGTTGAATGGAAAATAATATATGTTGTTTGAAAAACCAATATGAAAAAATATTATTTTTTTGAAAATAAATAAAATACATTATTCTTCAAAATCTTTCTTTTTTTTTAAAAGAAATCAATAACAAGAAAATTTTATTTTTTAAATGAATAAATGAAAATCTTTATAATACATTTTATATTAATCGAAACTTTCAATCTAAACGTTAGGATTCTATTGTTGTTAAATTTTTGAAAATGTATTTTCTTACTTTAAGGTTGTTTAGTATACGAAATACAAATATAGTGACGTTATTTATGTTGGGTTTTTATTATGTATTCATGCATTATTTCTCTTTTATTATAAACCCAACACATTATTTTGATACGAACATCATCTACCTTCCCTCTTCTAATACAGGTAAATCGTTCGTATCGTACCCGATTAGGTTCATCTGGCCCAATGATTTACCAGTGAACAAAATCAAATACCTTCCGGGTTCCTCGTAAACTTCTTTTGTAAATATTCATCCATCTCCTTTCTAGAGGAACAAATCTCTATTGATATCATATTGCTTTATATTTTGATGATTTCTTATATTTCTACTGAATAATCTTTAAATATTTTAAAAGAATATAAATAAACTTAAAAACATAAATATTCATCAATTATCCAACATTGATATTAAAGGTTTAACAATGACAACAAAAAAAAGCTTGAGGTTGATGGAGGTTTGATTAGTAGACTCATCGACGGTAACATTTAGATGTTCTATAGAGAACAATTTCTTTCGACTACCATATCATCAATATACTCAGCAGGCCCTATGACCACCCACCGGTAACTATCAACTGATCATCTGTCTTCAATTCCCTTTCAAGATCTTTTCATATTCCCTGCCTGATCGTTAACACTCACTGCAGGCACTATGAGCACCTGCCGGTAACTATTAACTGATCAGCTGTCTTCATTTCTCTTCAAAGATCTTTTTATTATTGACTGTCAGATCGTCAACAATCACGGCAGGCACTATGAGCACCTGCCAGTAACTATCAACTGATCGGCTCCCAGCAATATATTTTAGCATATATCCAATTTATATCTATACTCCATCAACCTCTAAAAAAATAAAATTAAAAAACTCACAAAAACTGAAGATTGAAAAATTTATTAATTTGTAATCAACAATTAGACAAAAAACTTTCTGAACAAATAACAGATTCAAACGAATTTATAGTAATTCGTTTTTTCGAAATTTTCACATAAATTTCGAGATCGCTGGACTTTGTGTCAACAGTTTCGGCAGACACTATAAGCCCCTGCCGTTATCTGTCGACAACAAAGTCCAAATCAATCAAGTAAGTTTTTGTTTTAATCAAATAAAAATAACAACATTTTCATTTAGATGAACAACGATCAAAGGTCAGATAGATCAAGTAAGTTTTCTAATTACATATATAATAATTGTTTTTGTTAATTTCAGGATCAAAGGTGAAATCAATTAGGTAAGTTTTTTATTCAATTAATTTTAATAATCATATATTTTATTTCAGATCAAAGTCCAAAATCAATTAAGGTTAGTTTTAATTAATTAATATTATATTTATTTAATAATCATTTTATTTTATTTCAGATCCCGAGAAATTTTCCATCAGACTCAAAGCCCACGTAATGAATTGGCCTGGTGTCGATTGGGAAATTTCTCGATCTCAACATTACTATGGGGGTTCAGTAGATTCTGTCCCGGAATCGTAAAATAAAATAATTACAAACATATTATTTTTACTCACACATGGCAAAAAAGGATGGAAGTACAAAATAAAAAGAAGAAAAATAAATCGTCATAAATAATGTTATAAATCAATATCAATACATATTGTCTGTTAAAAAAACGTTATTATTTAAATCATACATTGCTCATTTAGAAAATCAATAGAGAATTTCCTGGATACTGAATTGATTTGTGATTTCGTTGTGATGAGATGAGGGAATATATAATATACGAATATTGAAATAGAAAATACAATATTATAAAGAATTGGTGTCTTTGAGATCATCTCTTTTTATAAAGTTTCCATTTTCGATATTGTATCTTTGATTGATCGTCTGTTTTTCTAGTTAAATTTCATCTCGCACACTCTTTGGATTGTTGCCTTTTAATTGCGTCTTTTGTAATATTTGAATCCTCCCTTACTTTATTTGTAAACATCTTATTATTGTATTATTCATTTTCTACTAATTGACATTTTTACATGTATTTCTCATTATTTGATCAACTTGCTTTACTCTTAGATTTGAATGAGTTACTTCTAATATTTCAAAGTAATAGTAAGTATTCCTTTGTAAGGTTTTTTTATTAACCATTTCTAGTTTATATTCTGACAAATTATATAATATCTTATCCTCTTTTTGCTAATGTATCATATGTATAATGTATCAACTTTTGTTGATGTATCATATTGTTCTTTATTACTTTGTTGATTAAATTTGATGTTTCTTGAGCAATTTTCCATTTCTTTTGCATAATTATTCATGTACTTAGATGTTTTAATATATTTCTAATTCAAGTACAAATTCCTGATAATTTGGTACGTTGCAAAATCGAAAAAAATATTGATTTTCAAAGTTCATTTTCAAGCGCTACAAGTTTGCTAATTTATAAACAAAGCACATTGTAGGGGTTCGTCCCAAAATTCTTATTTATTTCTTTCTTTTTCTTATCACGACAATATACTCATCATAATTATACTAAATCTTTCTATTTGAGCTACTATTTGTGAATAATATGATGATTATTTTTATTTTCTTATATTTAAGATTTTTGTGAATTTATCAAGAGCATGAGATGCGAAATATGTATTTCGCATTTAGTCAAATTATGATCAAAATTAGTAAAGGCGGCCTTATATGTGACTAATAATGTTATGAGTTTTATATCTTTTTTGTTGAAATAAATAAATATAAAACTTCAGAATTGTAAAATCTAAATTCACAGATTATTATTTCCTGCTTCCTTTCATATTTGTTTCTCGTTGACATGATCTTCTTTTAAGTGTTTTTCGAAGTTTAATTACTGACTCTTAATTTCAAGACCCTTTGATAAGCCCTTTTTTCTTTAAAAATTCATTTCCTAACCACTTTATTCTTTTCGTCTTTCACATCATAGGATAGCACTATACCTCAAAGTAATTTTCTAAAAATGATAATTTTTCGTCGATAACATTTTGTTCTCATTTTACTGTCTCGAATCATTTACGAATTATGCTCATGAGACATCATCAGTTAAAAATTATCTTCTAAACATTTTTACTCAGTAATCACCGCTGTTTAAAATAAATGATTTTTGATACGACTTGTTCAAAATCTTCTTGGTTATCATTTTTTTTACTTCATGATGTATAAATGTATGTTGTATAACATTTATTTTCGTGATGATTAATTACTCTTATCTCATTTTCAATTTTTTTTTCACTGAGTTAATTTCAATTATAACCTTTGCTTGACGGAATCCTTCGACAAATCCAGTTTATACTTTTATTGATTCTTTAATAATATTGACTTTTCATATTTGAGTAGTGTTCAGCATCAGCTTTTTTTCCATTTAGAGGCTATTTACTTTATATAGTCGCTTTTTTTCTATTTATTATTTCAGTGATTATTGCTTTTGTTTATCTCATTATAATTTGTTTAACAATATCTTCAAGGAAGTTCCATCACCCAAAACGTTATAATTCTCTTTATTTCGCTATAATTGCCTAATATCTTTAATTTTAAATTACACGTTAGTTTATACAATCATTTGGTAGTGTTTTAATTAAATTATTAATCTCATTTTATAATTTTTCTAATCTCGTTTTTTGTTTCTTTCGATTATTTCGTCGTTTTAACTCCTGTACGACTGCTTAGTTTTTGTGAAATTGATGGATCTGAAGGAAGCAAAGTTGGTCTTGTTTTTGGCAATATTTTTTTGTATGAGGTGGGAATTTTTGCCGCCAATTTTTGCTCTTTTTTAAGGTAATATTTTATTAAATAGATATAATTTTATAAAAAAATGGTGTATTGTTTTTAATATATTTCTTGGCGAAAATATCTTCGTAGTTTTTTAAAATATCCTAATTTTATCATAATTTCTTTCTCTTCTGGTATAATTTGATTACGATTAATAAGTTTCCATTTATTATGATAAGCAAAAAAAACTCTAAATGTTTCTAGATGTAAATATTGACTATTTATATCTATGTTATATTTTCCTATTCGTTGTGGTAAACCGACTAAACTTCTTTCATATTGGTATTGTTTAAACAGATCTGTTCTTAATTTTTGAAGAGGGTGAATATCTGTAAAAGATTCATTGCTAACGTTGTGATTCTTCAACATTTTTTAAACTATAAAATATAATTATATTTTTTCTGTTTTTTAGGAGGAAAAAATTTTAGTAAAAAATAGAGACCTAGAGTAGTATGCATTATGGAGGTTAGGCGTCCATCACAAAACCCCCTTTTTGTCAAAAACGGCCACCTTGTGCGAGCGTAGCGAGCACAATAGACACCTTATTACATAAAATTACAGAAAAATAAAGGAATTATGGGTAAAATGTTACAAATATGCGATGTTTCAGAGCGAGCGAAGCGAGCGTAACCAGTTTTATAATTCTTAGATTTTACGGCGATATTCATAAATTAAAGGTAAAATTGATGAATTTAGGGGTGATTTGAAGGTGGTCGTTTTTGACAAAAAGGGGGTTTTGTGATTGGCGCCTAAACTCCATAATACATGCTCCTTATAATATTAAAATGTTATGTATCATGGTTACGGAAACCACGATACTTTGATAGGTGATGCTGAAGCTCAGGTGCATTAGATGATTGTGTAGATGTTATGTATTATATTGATGCATGTTTGAAGTACAACAGGAGTTTTTACAAGGCGTTTTAACATGTAAAATAAAAAAGTTATGTATCTTGTTTACGGTAACCATGGTACTTGTGATTGATAATGAGGTAAATTGGGCGATTCATGAGGTATTGTATGATGGTAGACAACACATATATATCCTATGGGTTTCATATATATACGAAAAATAGATTTTTGAGCACTTTTTTTAGAATTTCAGAAATGTTCGCAAAAATCCATTTATCATCACTTTTTCGAAAATTTTGATGTGGAATCTGAATGTACGTATATGTGTTACTATTCAAGAGTATCAGCACTTTTTTGATATTCTGCTTCCTTGTGCATCTAAAATCGATGTGCACTTTGTGTAAATTTGCACATTATATTAATTATAAGGAAAAGTAATATGAAGATTCTAATTGCACATTCAGATAGAGAATCAAAATGTGTATCAAACATATAATATCGATTTTTGATACTAGCACTTTTAAAAATTTCATGTATTGATTTTCGCACTTTTGCACAAGTGCAACTTAAAAAGCACTGTGCTAGCACATTAGAAATGTGTGGCACAATATGCATTACCGATTAGCACTTTAAAAAGTATTGATTAGCACTTTTTTCTTTGGTTGCTATGGAAAGGGTGACGGTTGCTATGAATACGGTAAGTGTAACGATGGTTACAACCACCTTAAATCACTGTATCCGTTGCTAATGAAAAGTGTCCATTGGTTACCGTTGCTATGGTAACTAAGAGCTTATTTACCGTTACCAAGTGAACCGGAACCGTTGCAAGGGTGATCGCGACCGTTGCTAGGGAACCACCGACCAATCAGAAGTGTTTTAGGGTAATCGCGACCGTTGCTAGGGAACCACCGACCAATCAGAAGGGTTTTTGGGTAATCGTGACCGTTACTAGGGTACCAAGGACCCCCGGAGGGGGGTCAATTATCGGTTTGTCCAAAATCCGCATTTTCCCCCTACTTATGTTGTAAAGAAGTGAGTGAAAACCTTGTTATAGCTATTAAGAACATTAATTCAATTTTCATTACATCTATGTGCATCAAAATTTGAATTGTGAACGAGAGCAATTCTCCGTAAAACTTGCGTAGCTCGACATCGTTCTTGATTGATATTTTTTTAATAATATTATGTGACGTCTTATTATTCGAACAAATTTAAATTACAATTTAATAATTACAAAAATAATTTATACTTTAAATTAAAATAAATTTCATTTATTTTAAGAAAATTATTATTACAATATTATTTATGAAATATTAATTTAATTTTAAAATTGGTTGTTTAAATTTTAATAATTGATTAAATAATCTGACGTTTTAAAATATTTAAAATATCAATCTTCCATCTGGGTGGGAGAAACACAATCCTGAAACAACATACCAAACAACATACAATAGGCGCCATTCAAAAGTATTCCTCACAATAGCCTCACAATCTTCATTTTTAAATCGTAAACATACATAACATCATGTATAGGTACAAATGTCTTTTTCTGCCTAAGATTTACATTTCTATCAAATTCAAATTGTGATTTTAATCCTCCACTATTAACTTTCCTGATTTGCTTTGACCAAACTGAAAGTAGGACCCCTTCATTACAGCTTCTGGGAAGGCAATCCTCACTGCATTCATGTTAGCCTTCTCAAAATCTACCAACACCTTCTGTGGCAGTAGGTTCGATACAAACAGCTTCATTATTTCAAACATTTATTATAAGTATCAAAATTTTTTCATTATAAAAATATAGACAGAGGGGTATGAGTTGCCCACTCGTAGTTTTATCAGCGTGTGGTTTCATCCATGTGTGCTTTTTTCGTGTATAATTTTGTCTCTGTGATTTTATCTGTGTGGTTTTGTCGTGCGTGGTTATGTCATATAACCCTATTTGTTTTTTATGGAAGTTGTCATGATTTATTTTAGATAATAAATTAAATAATACATTTTGTTTACGATCACTATATTATTTTTATTATAAATTTTATTTTTTATGAGATTTTACTTTTTTACTGAATATTTTAAGCAAATTCAACAAAAAAATAATGAAATTTTTTGTTATATAATATTTTGTTTTAATATGTTTTGTATATTTGCATGTCGATTACTGATTTCCTTTCTGAAAATTCGCAGAACGATTGGCATTATTTCGGTCGGTAATTGATTTGGATTGAGATGGGAAATGAAGAATTTTTTATACTTTTAGATTTGTTTCTTTTAAAATGAAGATAACATCTGGTACAATAGTCATTGAAAATATATTCCGATAAAATCATATAAATATTATATAATATGTATAAATTAATGAATAATAAACATATAATGATAGAGAGAAAAAAGAATGTTTTTTTGTTAAATTTTAAAATTTGTTAATTTTTTTGTTAATTATATATATATTAAAATATATCATGTAACAAATTTTGATGTTCTTCTTCATCATTTAGTATATGTTTAATACAACAAAAAGAAGAAAAAGGTCAATTTGATACCGTATTTTTAAAAGGCTACGATTTAATAGGAATGTAAATAAACTGAAATGGCCAGTAAACTAAAAATTAAATTTGCTGATTATTAATATGTTAATAAATAAATTATCAATTGATCAGTAAAAAATGAACGTGATTCAACTAAGATTAATACCAAACTATTCGCCTCAGAACCATCTGTCTCTTTGAAACTGTGGACTAAGTCTTATCAATGGGACAAATCTTCAAAATATATCATTGGTGAAAAGGAAGGCTTAAGACGAGTGTACTACATACCGGCTGGAGTTATGAACAAAGTAAATGAAAATGATTTACTGAAATATAAAATGCAATGCTTTACATCTTTTGCACAATTCAAAAAATCTTTTAGCATTTGGCGAATGGAAGAAGCAACCAATTGGATGAACGCAACATGTAATTGCCAAGATTTTCTGAAGGATTGCACCTGTAAGCACGATGTTAATATTGGAAGTCGTCTCAAACAATGCAAAAAAAATAAAAATAAGTCTCGCGAAAGAAATTTAAAAATTCAATAATTTTTAAAATTATTATATATGATTAATAAATTTTAAATTTGCAAACAAAATTTCCCTTTTTAATGCTGAATTTTTTAAGTAATTAATACTACAAAACTCAAACATCAAAAATATAAATTTTCAAAAGACGTCTAATAAAATCTAGAAATATTAGTTTAAAATTTAAAAAAATATAAAAATATGGTAATTTCTGAAATTTAAATGAATAAATCTTAATTAGAAATAAACCTAATATCTTTTTTAACAGTTTAATTATTAATTATTATTAAATTTTTGATTTTGGCGACTTTTGATATTTAAAGATCTCTTCTAACAAAATTATTAATTTTATCAAATTCATTTAAAAAATTATTATTAATAATTTTTATTAATTAATTTTCATTTATTTTGAAAAATTATTTTTACAATTCTTAAAATTTTATTTATTTATTTTTTTTATTTTCAATAAATTCGGTTTTCTTAAGTTTTTTTATTGTGAGTAAATGATTAACAGGTTGAGTGTCATGGTGGTCATTATGTCCGCCGCCAAGTTTACATATAACGGGGCAATTTTTCCGTGGAGACAACTTTTTCTATACATTTTATGTGACTACATGGTCCTACAGATTGTATTAATAGCATTGGATTAAAAAATTATATTATTCTTTGCAAGTATATACTTTGCAATATATTAAAAATTTTGTCTTGACGCTCAACTTGTTCACTTATTAAACCATTTTAATTCTTTTGAAATCAGATTTGATAAATAATTAATTATAATTAATAATAAAATTAATTTCAAAATGTGGCAACAAACACCGGATCGAAGTATAAAAAATCAAAAACAGTTATAACTTAAAATAATTTTATTATTTAAATATATTTAATTAAATTATCTTAAATAGCTATTAGAAACAATGTTCAACAACAATTTCGATAGATTGTCTTCATTAAAAACAGTTTATTATTCATTTTATATTCAGTGAAAAATTTCAGTTTTGATGTTGAATGATAAATCTGTTTTTATTTGTTTCGAGAAAAAATTATATTCTTGGGAGGATCACATCCAAATGGAGAAGTTGCATCTTAAAAAGAGATTGTTTATTGTTTTTTGTTACTTTCCTTTCTTGAATGTCTCCAGCTTCAAAACACTAAATCGAATTAATACAATATAGGAATTTTGTTTTTAATGATCTTCTTTTCATTTCCATTACTTTCGATAAAATTTGAAATTTATGGTATTTTGTGAGCAAGGGTTTCCATATGATGTTTAATTTTTACAATTTTTTATATTTTATTTTACTTTTTACATTTGTATATCTTTGAAGGAATCGTTTGGAGGTGGCAGATTTAAAAATTGCTTTCAAAACGACATTGGTCCCAAGTGACCAACTGGTGTTGAGAAAAAATATTATATTATTTATTTATTAAAATAATGTGTGGAAAAGAGGACACTACAATTATTAAACTAATGAATCAAAAAATTAAATATTAGGGGTACCCAAATGTTATGTCGTTTTTTATTGATTTTTAGAAACAAAAATAAAACCATATAAAACATTTATTTAATCAGAAAAATAGTCCCCATCGCAATCGATG
>MQRK01228484.1:4473-15749 GCA_001938485.1 Girardia tigrina
CTTTTCCACTGTCTGGAATGGATCAAAAATGGATGGGCCGAAACACAGGGACCCTCTCTCACGCTCGACGCTCCGGCGTGCCCGAAACAAATTTAAAAACAACGGGGATAGTCGAGTTTAACTATCCCCACAATTCTCACTAAAAGTTTCGGGTGTAAGGGGCGTTGAGCGTGGGGAAGGGCTTCCTTCGAGTAGGCATCGTAACAGAAGGGTGAAATTTCGAATATACATTCCATCAGAGCCAGGAAAATATGGTATCAAGCTAATCTGGCTCACTGAGGCAACTAGTGGATATTCCTTGTCAGGCCTAGTATACATTGGAGAAGAAACTTAAGCAGCAGAAAAGGAAATTGGACTTTCGATTTCAGAAGCTCTAACAATGAAAGTATTGCAACCCTTTCTCAACCAAGAATACAATGGGATGAGTGACAACTGGTTTACTAGTTGCCACTTAGCCGATGCTCTGTCGAGTAAACAAATGACATTAGTTAGCACAGTCCGTAGTTGTCGAAGAGAAATTCCTGACAATCCCAAAGATGTTCACAACCGAGAAAATAATTCGACTGTCTACTACAAATATGGCAATCAATCATTGATTTCATATTGGAATAAAGGAAAAACCTGTTCTTCTTCTTTCCATATTGCATTCTGCTCAAATAGATGACCCCAATGGGCTTCCAGAAGTGGTAGTTATTTAAATTCAACTAAATCAGGAGTCAACACAATGAATTACATGATTAGATTCCACAGTTGTAAAAGGAAATGTACACGTTGGCCCTACACCTTTTTCTTCAATTTCATTGATTTTGCAGCATTAAATGCCAATATCTTGTGGCGAAAACTCCTTGATGAACAAGGGGACATGTCAAATAGACAACGCTACAATTTTCTTCTCAAGGTAAGCCTCTTCGCACTATATAAATGTTTCATATGTTTAGTAAAATATGACTGTTGTATTACAAAAGTTTAGCTGGGATATCCTTTTGTGGATGATGTAGTTAGACGGCATATGCAAAATGGAAAGTTAATCTGAGCAATTTCCTTATCTAATGCTTTGGTCGGGTACGAAGTACCATTAGCGATGTCTCAACCAGTGGCCAAAAATTGGGAACTGACGGAACGGTGTGCTGTATGTCCACGAGACTCAGACAAAAAGACTACATTATTTTTGCTGCAGATGCCACAACTTCGTTTGTTCAATCCATCCACACAAGCTGGTATCATACTCAAACTGCATTGAAGGAACTTTATAGTTATGTTTATAGCGTGCTCATAGTGTAGTTTGACTAATTGAAATTCTGGTTACCTTCAGTCTTTAATTCGATATATTAGATGGAAAGGGCGTTTGTTACGATAAAATTTTCAGAAAACAGTCTATGACCAAGCAAATTTTGATTCCTGTTGTTGCGCAAAGTCTTATGACTTAAAAAGTAGATGGGGTGTCTAGGACACCCCAAACGTAATCTAACTGGTATTTTTTCAAACGTAAAAAAAACCGTTAAAACGATTTGTTACGATACTCGGAAAGGACGGTTTTGCCTTGGAACCACAAAATAGATCTCCACCCATCTTCGGGTTAGAGACCGGGTTTGAAAAGGTTAATGTTTCATCTTTCGAGCTCAATGCTCTTTCCCTTTAGGTATAAATTCTTTAGCAATACCTAATAATTTTCAAAGAATTATTATCATTTTGAAAGGTTTTATTTAATTTTTTGGTGACTTTTGAACTAATTATATTTGTTTTCAGATTTAAATAAACTTTATTGTGGGGTTTTTAAAGCTATTTCATAATTTTTGCAAGCAACTTAATAACAAATTTAAACACAAAATGTCTTATTCATAAATTATATAAATACAAAAAACATTGCGTAAAAAAGAAGTAACGACATTTTTAAATTTATTTCTTACAAATAAATAAGCTTAATCATTTATTACTTGTCCCATTTTGACCCTTTGAAGATATCTAAGCATCTTTTGGTAGAATGCGCCGCAATTTTCGGTTGATATGTCATTGAACTTATCAACTATTAATCTTCGAAGTTCTATTTCATTTAGAGTATAATCTCTAATAACGTTATTCTTTCATACAGAAAATATTATCTCAATAGGGTTTAAAAAGGGGGGAACAAGGTGGAAAATACGTAAGTGTCATTTGCAGAATTTCTTCATCATCCATTAAGCCACAATAATTATGATTTCGAGCATTATCCATGATAACTATTGGATTTTCAAAACATTTGATAATGCAGCACTCTTTAATTTCTTTAAAACATTGTTTAAAGTTTTCGGCATTTATTGCTCTTTCAAATATGATATTATAAATCATGCTATATTTGTTCATTGTGACGAGTACTAAAATATTATGACTTCTAACCACAGGAACAGTCAAATACACGGATTGTCCTAGTCGACTTCTACCTCGATTGGATGAGTAACGACAACAAAGCCAACTTCGTCAAAAATTATAAAGTTTTTATCATCATTAATAACTTCTAATGCTGGAAAGTTTGCAGTATAAACTGTTCTGAGCCCAATCATTTTAGTGCAGTTTCTTCGCTCAGGCATCAACGTAACATCTTTTAGAGTGTAGTGAAACTCTCTTAAGGATCTATCCACTGTGCTTATTGATACATCAGTGTCATACGTTGATTGTATTCAGGTTATCATTTCCTTTAAAATGATAAAAAGAAGCAATTTAGATCAAAAAATTTAATTTGGAACACATATTGCTTCCTTTTTTATCGGTAATTACATACATAAAAATTTCGTAAGGGACAATTTCGTAGAGGTTTTGGATTAGTGTTATGGTTTATTTTATGATATAAATTTTTTAAGTTATAAATTTTGATGTACACAATTGTCTTTCCACCGTTGTCCCTTACATAATTGTTCGAGTATACAATTGTCATCAGGGCTGTGGAGTTGGACTAAAATTGCCCAACTCCGACTCCAATTCCAAATCCTATATTTTTAAAATGTCCGACTTTGACTCCGACTCTGACTTCAACTTCGACTCAGCCTTCGACTCCGACTCCGACTTCTCCAAAAATCCCTAAATTTTGATTCCTTGAATCCGAATCCAACTCCGCAGCCCTGATTGTCATCGAACCAAAACAAATGCTGATTGACAGATCAACGTATATTAATTATAAGTAAATATTTTTATTTTTTATTATTAAATTGCCTGCAAAAATTATGAAATAGCCCAAAAAACCCAATATTTTGAGATTTCAAATTTTTATTGCTGAATTTTATTAAAATGGGGTCAAATTTTTATTTTATACAAATTGTACAATTAGTACATATTTTATGCTCATTTTTTTATAAAAAAGTGAATAAAAAATCAGATTTCAGGTGACCTTTTGGCTAGGATAGTATCAAAAGGCAAATATTTTTTGAAAAATAAAATAATAAATATTGGCGCAATTTTTTCGGTAAACCGATAATCATGTCAAAACAATCTTAGTATCATAATGAAAATCAATTATTAGTCAAATCACTTATGTCTCAAATGTGATAAGAAATAAATATATTATCTAAAAATGCGGATAATGAAAAACATTTTATTAAGTCAATATAATTTATGTACAGTATCAGTTCCATGCATTCTTAGGATTATTATCTTCCGAGTTTGGATGCCTAAAAATACAAATTATACATTAACACAGGCAAAGTCGATTTTCAAAATTCTATTTTTAATTACGTGAATACAGCAAAATAAATTTGGTAGTTTTATGTGAAAATAAATACATATATGCATGTCCATGTTTAATTTTTAAATTCAATTGAAATTGCATGATATTGAACCTAGAAACAACGATATAAAAACCAAAGTTCAATTCGCAATTGTAGCAGTAAAAATTAATTTCAAAAATTATTCTATATTTTATGGCGCATTCTTTGTCATTCCTCAAGCATCCGAAAAACTAAAAATCAGCCAGAAACAATCTCATAAATATTTTGCTTTTGATCCTATCATCAATCCAAATTTAATCTCACACAGAAAAAATCAATTTGAATACGGATTTTATA
Organism: Girardia tigrina; assembly: GCA_001938485.1. Classification (NCBI taxonomy): domain Eukaryota; kingdom Metazoa; phylum Platyhelminthes; order Tricladida; family Dugesiidae; genus Girardia; species Girardia tigrina. The sequence goes on from MQRK01228484.1 coordinate 8,505, forward strand.
TTGTAATTGTTGTGTACCACAACATTTTACTACAAAAAACATTATCAAAATATACTTATTTTAACATGTAAAAAAATTAAATTTCATGTAAACAACTTTTATTTTTCGATAATGCTGAGAGGTGATTTAATTATGTGTATATAAAAACAAAGTTGCATATATATGGAAATATATTATGTCAAGATCATAATCAGTTAAACGATTTTTAAGAATGGAAAAGCATTTTTTGGCTGGAAATGAGCCTGTCATTCTTATCATTCCAAGATTATAATGATTGTTCTTTTCATGAACATTTACATTCATGTATCTCCGGTTCTTCGAAGAAATACATTCATCAAGTGAAATGCAGAAACAGTGAGCGTTTTCCCTCTTCTGCACAAGCTCCTATCGAATTTCTTCTTTACAGATATCACTTTGATGATGAACCAGTGCCATTATCATTGATTCATCTTTTGGAAGTTTTAAGTCTTTGTCCAGTAAAGCAGATCTAATGAATTTACTATTACAAATAGCATGAATAGAGATTCTATCTTGATCAGCAAGCTTTGAAACAATTTCATCTAAGGAGACCAATTCCTTTTTGAAGAATGCTGAAATACCTGGCTGAGATTGTTGTTTCTTACAAGATGGTTTTTCATCTTCATTTTTCTTCTCAAAAATATTGTGCTTTTTCTCGAGATGAAGTTATAATCCACTTGTATTCCATCCTTTGCAAGATATGATTTTCTGACATTCCAAGAACTTGGCCTCACCTTCATATTGTCGTTCGAAGTATTGCCAAACAAAAGTATGAATTTGTCGAGCTGCCATTTTTGGCTTAAAATATTTTACATTTCAAATATTAAAGAAGTGTGTTTATACTTACAAAATCAGTTGAATACTGCCTCATAATCTAATTTTAATTAAAGTTAATCAATATAAATAATACATTAGTTAAATAATTAATTAGATAACTAAAAATACTTAATTTTTCATAATTTAAGAAAACCGGGAATCTTTCCGGGAATCGAAACCGAGACAAATTTCCCGGGAATTCCCGGTCCAGAAGCACTAACGAGAACCACTAATGTCAACAAACGACACTATCGAACGAGAAACATCATGCACAGACCGACCCTGTGATCTGAAAAGAGATAGTCACTCAGAAAGGAGATGGAATCCGGATATGAGAAAATCACCTTCGATTCTTTACTTAAAGGGCTTTTACTAAGACTATATTTTATTCTTTTCATCTATTTCATTAGTTATTCATGTAGAAACCGAAATCATTGAAGAAAACATTAAGATATTTGTAATTTCGATTCTATTAAGTAACAAGTAAAATATTAAAAGATACTTTCGTACAAACCTCGCTTACATTTGATGAATTTCAATGTTTTTATCAAAAAAAAGTTATATCCAAAAATCCAATCTATAAAACATTCTCATAGATAACGCGACAATCTTTCGACAATCGGAAGTGAAAGAAATAACGTTTGAACGACATGTGGCTAAAAAATAGTCGAACAGACGAGTGAAACTAATGTATTGTAAAAATGGCCAAATATTGTTTAATATAAAAATGTGTACCTAAATTTCATTGCGTAAATTTAATAATAAAAAATTACAAAAAGATGATTCGAAAAATTAATTTTTTTCTACATTTTCTCATAAAACACTCTAATTCTTCTATCTTTAGTCTGAGTACGTTTCAGATTACCTTTTTTAAATAATTTTTATCTAATAGATTTATTCTTCAGAAAAAAATAATAAAGAGCATATTATGAAAGAAAAGAATTTCTATAATATTTAGGCTGTCCCAAAAGTCCTCAGGTGGCCTTTAAAAACACACTAATATTTGACCAAATTTAACCAAATTTGGACTGAATATTATTCAGACTGTCATAAATACTGTGTTAAAATTTCAAAGCATAAAATTAAGAAAAAGTAAAATTTTGTTTTATTAAAGTATTGAAATTTTAAAAGTGCAGCGAATTCAAATCAAGCGGTTTTTAACAATGGAATCAAATAAATCTTGCCAACGTTTTTTTGTTCTAACTCAAAATAAAAGAGGATTCTCTGCTTCAGAAATTCTTCAGCAAATTCAGCAGGCATGGGAAGACGCAAATCACCCAGCACTGAAGACTATTCAACAATTTTTGACTGATTTTAAAAAAGAAAAGCCAACGTCCTTCGACGATTCATCAAGAAGTGGCAGGCCATCATTAATAGACGATGAAAAGATTAAAGCAGTCAAAGAAGTGATTAATGAAGCTTCAAATGCGTCTTTGCGTTATATTGAAAGTGAACTTTCCTTAGGCAAAAATACAGTCCACAAAGTTTTACGGGAAAAACTTCATTACAAAAAAGGTTTGCTCTGTTTGGGTCCCTCATGAACTTTCTGCTGCTAATAAACAAAAAACGCATTAACACTGCAAAGCATATACACTATGTAATTTCACATATGGGCGAGGAAGCATATTCCAACATAGCGATCGAGGATGAGACATGGGTCTTTTTCCAAAGTAGAGGAAAGAAAGAGGATCACAAAGTTTGGATTCCTTCTAACGCTGTTTCACCAAAAGTGATAAAGCCATCGCCAATGACTGATAAAAAATCTCTTGTTTTCGTAACCTTTACCGGCAACAAACGTTTTAATGTAAAAGCGCTGCCATATGGTACCAAGACTGATTCCGAGGCGTATGTGAACTTTGTTCATGACACCGGTGAAAAATGGCGGAAACTTAGATCTAACAGCATCAAGCTAAAGAAACTTAAGTGGTGGCATGATAATGCAAGACCTCATTCTAGCAAAGAAACAACTCTTTTTTGAAAGAAGAAAAATTGAAAAAAATTTCTCAATCGCCCTATAGTCCAGATTTTAATCTGTGTGACAGATTCTTGTTTTCAAAAATGAAGAAAAGTTTTAAAAATCATGTTTTCAAATCACATGAAGAAATTGAAGAAACTTGTAAATTCTTTTTTAATTCTTTATCAACAGAAACATTAAAAAATCAACTAGATAAACTTTTTAACTATTGTCAGTTGGTTATTGACAACAATGGTGAATATGTTGTTGCTTAAGAAATTTTTAAAATAATTTTTTAAATAAATTTTTAAATTCGCTACATCTAATTTTTTTTGTTTGTTAATAATATTATTTTTTTGGTAAGTTTTGAATTTTATGCCTTGAAATTTTAACACAGTATTTATGACAGTTTGAGTATTATTCAGTCGAAATTTGGTTAAATTTGGTAAAATATTAGTGTGTTTTTAAAGGCCACCTGAGGACTTTTGGGACAGCCTAAGTATTTGTAAAAAACAGATCATGAAAGTTATGGTTTAAAACCTATTTTTGAGCGATTTTTTTATCATTAAGAATACACAATAACTACTGATTTAGCTTCTCCATTTGCATCTGTTCATTTGTAGCACAAAAAGCATAAAAAAGACCTCACAAAACAGGTTTGATTGTACCGGTTTTATAAAACACAAAGTGTTGTTTCAAAGGGTATCATAAATTGTCTCAATAATAGAGATAGAATAACCACTCACCAGCTATTTTGTTCATTCTTCTCCTTGCTGTGTTTTGAAAGATTAGAATATCTAAGAAACCATAAAGAATTCCTAATAAATAAAATTTAAAAATACATACTCTTTTAAAATGTGATTCAGTACATTTTTAATAGATTTATGCCATAGGATCCATGTTAGTATAGAAACAATTACAAAGATGCTTACGATGCCAACGTATTTCCATGAATTTGCTGAATTAAAATTCATAGAATTCATAAGACATAAAAAAAGAACCTCCTGAAGATGTATTTAATTTTTCAATAATAAATTCATTGAGAACAATTTCGGAACTCGATATACTCCATTCGTATTCAAGACCATTGAATAATTTATCTTCATCGTCCTTTAACCCATAACAACTAACATTAGATCCATATAATTCCATATTATAATTGAATATTGTCATAATATTTTGATCATCATTAACCATTACATGATTGTATAAATACGTATCCAATTCTGATAGATTTTATATAATAAATAAATGGTTTTCTAAATGCGTACTTCTGTTCTTGATTTTCCAAAACACTGGTCCTCTCCAGAAGCCGGAATTTGTACAATTAAACATCATAAATTTCTCGGGTAATAAAACCTGCATATTTGTTTTCATATGCTTGGCTGTCTCAATAATTAAAATTTATCATGATTCATACACAAGAGTCAAAACTGGTTTTACCACATTTAAATCCTCTGTCCAACACATCTTGCACGAAAAAATGATCCCTAAATTTATATATCTAATATGAGAAGGAAGTCTAAATTAATCTTACTCAAATGTGACGTCAAAACGAATACATCTGTTGCTAGAGACCTTCCACATACAGAGAGGGTCACTGGCGCAGTCGATACATTTTGTGTAAGATCCACATTGTATATCCGTGTCGACGGGATAAATATTGTTGGATGTGAGAACCAGTAATTGGTTTCCCTTAAAAAAAGTTTTCGTTTTCTTTGAAAAATGTATCAATAATATATTTTTTATAGAAATAATTAGAGATTTGTAATTAATATTAAAGCATTATTAAAAATCGTAATGTAAAAATGATATAAAGAACATCAAAATACGTAATATAAAAGGCTTAACTATTTATAAATCAATATAATAAATATTATATTTAGAAAAAGTTCCACTCAGTGCCACGGTTAAACTTTAAGAAATTAATGAAATTTAATTAATTAATTATTATCGAAAAGTAAAATCTATTCAATGAATAAAAGATGATGCGTTTCCAGATAACAATATCATCATCAGGTCAATCCACAACATGTATTAAATTAATACATTATATGGGACGTTACAATAGTTAAAAAAACTTTTTAATAATACGTCATTGGATTAAAACGAATTTATTTCCTTTTTATTGAAATTTTCGGAAAACTACCCTATTTTATGGTTATATAGTGGCACCTTAGTAGATTTTAAAAGACAGAATTTTACCCCGAAAGCACCTTAGTAAACAGTGGAACCTTATTTAAAAGTGGCACCTTATTAAAACGAAACAAAAATTTAAAAAAATTCCATCTTTTTCAATTATATTTTTTAATCATCATAATCTTCATCTTCGCCAGCAAAATTATTTTCATCCAACAAAATATCAATGAGATGCTCTCGAATACCTTGATCTTATCTACCTCATCTTTAGATTCTTCAGATTCTTCATCGCTTTCCTCAATGACTACATATTCAACGTCTTCATGTTCATTCGGATAAAAATTGATTGTGGTCTTCTTGAAGCCATTTTTGATGGCAGAAACTGGAACTGAATCCCACGACTCTGATATACATTGACAAATCTCTTCGCATGAAGCTCTCTCCAAATTTCTTTATTTCGTATATTGCTTATAACCATTAATCATCCAATTTTCCCAATGACGACGTAAATGAGCTTTAAATGATTTGTTGACACTGATATCCAAAACTTGTAATTTTTTCGTTAATCCATCTGGAATCATGGTCATTAAGGTTCCATTTGCAACAAATTTCGATTTGACTTCAGCAGTTCGATGTCCAGGAGCAGATTCTAGCATAAGAAGTGATTTTGGATTAAAAATTGCCATTCTTCTTTTTCAACCATACTTTTTCAAACCACAACAGAGTTTCACTGGATGTCATGCAATATTTTTCATTAGCTGATACGATAACATTTTTTGGAAACGATCTTTTTGGTATTGTTTTGCGGCGGAAAATGATATATGCGGGCAATTTATAGCCATCAGCAGTAACATATAAGACGACTGTAAATCGAGATTTTTCAGCACCAGTTGTTGCGACGCGAACATCAGAAGAACCTTTTTGGTCAACAGTAAATTTGGATGGCATATCAAACGTTACAGGAACTTCGTCCATGTTACCAATGTGTTGAAGAGAATATGCTTCTTTGTTTTTTGAAACAAAATCCACAAAATTCATCATTTGCTGTTCCCAATCATCAGGAAGTTTCTGACCAACTGAACTTACTGCACGGACGGTAAGTCTATTTCTCTTCATGAAGCTACTTATCCAAAATGTAGAACCTTTAAAATCTTTAATTTTCATTCATACAGCCATTCCTCTAGCTTCACTTAAAATTGATTTTCCTGAAACAACATATCCTTATTTTCTTTGTTTCAGCACCAATTCTTTTAATTTTACTTCCAATTCTGGTCATTTAATCGATCGAATTCTCTTCGCAACTTTTGCTTCCTTATTTCCTTTGGCTTCCATTAGATCCTTCTCGTTCTTCCATCGTTGAATTTGATTGCGATGAACTTTGAAATGTTCAGCTGCCTTTGAATGTGAAGAATTTAGAGCGTAATTAACTGCATCCAGTTTAAATTGCAATTTATAAGTCTTTCGCTTTGCACTTGACATTTTTAGAGTACCCCGTTTTATGGTAAATTAAAACTAATTTTCATTTAAAAATAAAATTTTTAAAAAAAAGCATAAAAAAGCATTATTAAAAAATTTATTAAAAAATTTTAAAAAAGTATAAAAACATATAATAAGATGGCACCTTAGAAGAAAGTGTCACCTAAGAAGAAAAAACATAAAAATTTCAGGGTCCAAAAAAATTTTAATAAGGTGGCACCTAAGTAAGCAGTGGTACCTTATAACCATAAAAAAGGGTAGATTAAACGTGTTTAATTCCATTCTCGCAAACCAACCATTGGCAGCTATCAATTTCCGTTTGAGAAAACGACATATTTACTTTACGACATCTCTACTTTACAAGGTAACGGTGATATGATAAAGATAACAAACTAACGAAAACTTTTATTAGCTTACGTTAGTTGTTAGTTGTTAACTTTATCATATGTCTCCGTTACCTTGTAGAGATATCATAACGTAAATATGAGATGAAACTTTTTACACTTAACGCATTTCCCTCAATTTTAGCCTTCATTTCAAACCAAAAACAAACAGATGCGATTCGACTGAAATGTCTAACAAAATTTTTGATGATGCGATTGTTATATCGAAATGTGTAGTCTTCTTTTTATCCCTTATATATAGATTTGACTTTTTGATATTTATATTTTGATGATAAAATTAGTAATTTTTTGAACAGTTCGGAAAGAATTGCACTGACCGATTGTGTTTACAAAATTTTATTATCATAAAACAATTAGAAAATTAGGGTCACAGAGGACCACAGAGAAAGGGCCGTTTTAGACTACAGCGTCTTTTAAACGTCCAGTGATTGAATTCGT